>WBZZ01005184.1:32500-55000 GCA_019918135.1 Paulinella micropora
TACTGCCTCTTTCTTTTTTTTGCCTAAGTTGAATTTCAACTTAACTTACAAATCCAATATTACTTTTGCCTTCCTCTCTCTTTTACTCGTTCTAATATTCTCTGGTTGAATGTCTTCTCTTTTTAATAATTCCTTCGTCTTTTTTTCTTTAATAACTTCTTTGGTCTGCTCTTTCATATCTTTTTCTTCATCAACGGGTTTATTGAAATCAGTTTTCAATAAATCACGTGGGCTTACCAACTCATCGTTATTTAATATGATTTTAAACCCTTTCCTACCTTTGACTTTATAAATAATTTTGCTGAAAGTCTTTCCGCCCTTTGAAAAAACATTCCTTTTATTTTCTTTTCTTACATTATCGCCAACATTGAATTCATTAATAAGGTTATCACGAGTTATAGTTTGTTTGTTCTTATCTCTTCTAGCAAAGACATCTACTAATTTGGCTTGTATCCCTCTATGAACTTTATGATTGTAAGCATTAACCAAATCTTGAATATAACTTACCCAATCAAAATTACGATTGGTTTCAAATAAAAGGTCAAGCCATCTTCTTATACTTCTTATAACTCTATCAACAACCGCAAGTGCTCTATGGTCGCCAACTTCAACGACATCGTGCTTAATTCCATTTTGAATAAAATATTCACGAGTAGCACCTTTATATTCTCCTCCGCTGTCAGTTGTAATTGACTTTGGTTTATAAGGTATAGATTTCAAAGCATAATATACTTCTTTCGCTGTTTTATTTTTTAGCGGAATGATTATTAAAAATCGGCTATGACAATCTATCCAAACGAGCATCCAAGCATAGCCCTTATTGCTTTTCTTATCTTTTATCTTACTCATATCCGCTAAGTCTAAGAAAACTTGGTCTAATGGTTTATCAACCCATATCGTGTTCCATATTTTTGGGTTCTTTTTCTGGTGGTGAATTTCAAGGGCTTCTTCTTCTTTTGTCTTTTTTGTTTCTCCCGTTGGTGTGTCCTCAAGTTGGCTATCAGCATTCTGTGTATTAATAATTGTATGTTTATAGTCCATATTATATACAATGAGATTTTTAAAGTCCAACATTAAGAATAAAAAATATAAAGTCATTAGTCCAAAAGGTAATGTTATCAATTTTGGTGATACTAGATATGAACATTATAAAGACCGCATAGGACTATATTCACATTTAGACCATTTAGATAAAGTAAGAAGAAAAAATTATAGAGCAAGAGCAAAGGCTATAAAAAATTCAAAAGGTGAATTAACTTATAATAATCCAGAGTATAGTAATTATTATTCTTATCACTATCTCTGGTAATATCTTAGAATTTTAAAAAGCATTTTTCAACATCATTATTTTTTTCTTTCTTAGCACCTGAAGACTGATTATATACCTTTACACTTACACTACTTGATTTTTTACCCTTACCTTTCTTAGGCTTGATTTCTTCATCACTACTTTCGCTTTCACTTTCTTCACTCTCTGGCTCAGGCTCTGGTTTCTTATTTTTCTTCGCTCTCTTAGTTTCTGCCTTCGCTCTTTTGATTTTCATCTTAGCCATCTTTTTGGCAATTATATCAGTGAAATCAACCTCGTCCTCACTCTCACTCTTTTCCTCACTATCATCATTATCTCGTTCAGTAATAATATCCTTAGCCAAGTTCTTTTCTTCAATTTGTTTTATTCGTTCCTCCATATCTTCGTCTTCTTGCTTTACAGCATTTCGGTATTGTGCTAATACATTTTTAGCATGCTCCATCTTTCGTTGTTTCGCTTTCGCTTTTATTCCTTCCACAGCACTACCCCAATTCTTACGACTCGCTTCAGCGGACGGCATTTTTAGAATTGCGCTTCTATCTTGTTATTCACAAGATTTTTCGCTTATTCTAAAAATTAATCTCAAATATATTTGAGATACTATACTAAGATTAATATATTTTTAGTATTTTTTAATAATTAATTGATATTTGACAATTTCACTTCGTGCTATCGCACTTTCGTTTATTGTCAAACATCGTTTTAAAATAAAATTTTATTCTAATAATATAGGAAACGATTTTCTAAATTATCTCAAACGAGTTTGAGATTTACGAAAAGCGAAGCGAAAGTGTGAATTTAGAAAATCAATGTCGCAATATAAATCCTTACTAGGTTTATCAGAAATCGCCGTTGATAGTCTAGACATAAAAAATTTAGACCTTACCAACACAAACATAGTGGGCTTATACACAGATAGGGTGCCAGAAGATGCTGACCCCGTAAATCTTTATTACACCGACGGACGATTTGATGCGAGGTTGGCTTTAAAATCAACGACAGACTTAAAAGAAGGCACTAATCTATACTATACTGATGGTAGGTTTGATGCGCGACTAACTACTAAATCAACCACTAACCTAGCCGAAGGCACCAATTTATATTATACTAATGCTAGGTTTGACACTCAATTAGCAACAAAGAGCACAACAAACTTAGCAGAGGGAACCAATCTATACTACACCACAGCAAGGGCTAATATAGATTTTGACACAAGGATAGCAACTAAATCAATAGATGCTTTAAGTGATGTAATCATAACAGGCACCCCCGCTGATAATCAACTTCTTATTTACAGCACGGGGCAATGGAGAAATGTTGCTTCACCTTTTCTAAGATTGGATGGTCTCGCTATGATGTTTGGAGATTTAAATATGGGGGGTTTTAATGTAGCAAATGTCGGTAATGTTGATGGTGTTGATGTTTCGGCTCTTGACACCGCAGTCGTTAAACTAACGGGAGACCAAACAATAACAGGGAATAAAACATTTACTACTTATGTGGCCGTAAAAGACTCAAATCCATCAAACACTGGCAAATTATTCTTTAATTACAACAATAATATGGGTTCTATTTATTCGTCGGAGGCAGGTGGGGCAACGGGCTATCCATTATCTTTTGTAGGCTCGTCCATACTTTTTGCTCCAACAACAGGGGGTGGAATGACATTGACAAATAATGTTTTAAATTTTAATAGCACAACGGCAATCAGCGGACTGCCCGCACCATTCTACGACGGCGATGCTTCAACGAAAGCATATACCGATACGAAACTGGCAAAGGACGGAACAACGGCTATGACGGGTAGTTTAAATATGGGAGGATTTAACATAACAAATGTTGGTAATGTTGATGGTATTGATGTATCTACCCTTGATACCGCAGTCGTTAAACTAACAGGAGACCAAACTATAGCAGGAACCAAAACATTCAGCAACATAATAAATGCTAGTGCGGGGATTGATATGAAAAGCCAAAGTATAACAAATGTTAATCTTGTTGATGGTGTTGATGTTTCTACTCTTGATACTTCGGCCGTAAAACTAACAGGAGACCAAACCATAGCAGGGAATAAAAAATTTACTTCAACAATAGAAGTGCGGGGTGCTACTGCTCCAACCGCTTTTGATGGTATCGGTATCGCCTTTGATACAGCGACAAATATAGGAGAGATTGTGGCACAAAAAATAGCAACCGCGGGCTATTATCCGATACAAATAACGGGTTCGTATGTTGAGTTATATGCGGGGGATAATGTAATCGCGACAGCAACGGGCACGACACTATCTTTAAACAATAGAAAAATTACAAACTTAGCCACACCAACAGCAACAACGGACGGAGCAAACAAGAGTTATGTTGATACAAAAGACGGACAAAATGTGAAACTAACAGGAAACCAAACCATAGCAGGAATTAAGACATTTAGCAGTGCCCTTGAAATAACAGGAAATTCAACGAATGCGACAACAAAAGGAACTTTCGTGGTTTTTAACTCCACAGCCAATATAGGAACTATCGGTTGCCTTGATATGGGCACTGGTGTAAATTATAACTTTGAAATAAATGCGAAAAAAGTAAGTTTCGTTATTGATGGAGCAATAGTCGGTTGGGTAAATGCTTCGGGGCTAGATTGTAATAGTAGCAAAATAGCGAACCTTGGAACTCCGACATTATCAACGGACGGAGCGACAAAAGGATATGCGGACACATTGGACGGGCAAAATGTAAAACTAACAGGAGACCAAACCATAACAGGAAGTAAAACATTTAATGGTGCGAGCACCGTGATAAAATATCTAACTTTAACAAACAATGCTGATTTTAATAATCAAACTATCACTAATGGCGGAAATATAACATATAATGGGGCTAGGATATTAAACCAAAATGGAGGAGATATATTCTTTTCACAGACGTCAGGTGATTATCAGTATTTCTTATTTACTCTAAATACCGCTACAAGTGGAACCGCGAACCAACGAGGTTATGTATTTACGAATGTAGCATCTGATGTAAAAGGGGCGGGACTTTATATTTCAAAACTTTTGGATAATAAAAGTGCTTCGTCTGACATTGTCCGTTTTAACAATGCTGGCGGTATGCGGTTTTATGGAGCCTTAGATATGAATTCAAACAACATAACAAATGGCGGAACAATACCAGGAACGACAATTACTTCAACCGCGGGTATATCAACAACAACAGCAACCGCAAGCGGATTATTAACAGCGACAGGAGGGTCTAGCATAGTTATACAAGGAAATACGAATGGAGGTAATACGAGAGGAATATTTTTGTGGGACACTGGCAACACCAGTTATGGCATTTATATGGCTTCAAATGGGGGAGCCACAAATACCAGAAGTCTAGCGGGAGGGTCTGCGGTTGCAGGCAACGATTTTACTTCTTTTGCTGTTAGATTTAGGGTAAGTAATGCTTCAACCGACGGATTTATATGGGAGAACTCGTCCGAACAATTGTTAATGTCATTAAACGGGGCAAACGGGACTTTATGGACAAAGGGATTAATAACGGCTAGTGCTGGGATATCAACAACAACATTAACAACAACCGACAATATAGTAGTAGGAGCGGGTAAAAGTGTGATTATTGATAGAAGTGCTGTTGCCAATAATAAACTGGTTTTATATGATAGTGGAACACCTTCAACAACTGGATTTTATGGATTTGGTATTGCTAGTAATACATTGATTTATAATGTTAATGCTTCAACGGATAGCCACGTATTTTACTATGCTGCAACAAATGAATTATTTAGAATAAACAACACAGCAATCACTGCTTCAAAGGCAATAACGGCAAATGCGGGTATATCTGTTGTTAATAGCACAGTCGACATACGCGGGGAAGCAAGAAGTGGGTCTCATGCTACACCAGTCGGGTTATATGCTACCGCCAATCTTGGCCAATCTTCTGGCGGTGTTGAATTTAGACACAGCAACGGGACACAGGGAGTTGGTTTTGGTTATAATTCAATATATGCTACGGGGAGCAGCACTAACCAAGATTTAAATTTTTATGCGAGGGGGACTGGCGTAATCTATGCTCAGAGTGATACAAGCCTAACAACAGCATCCAGCGGATTTTTAACATTAAGAAAAAGACCAGGCAATACGACAAACCCACAAATATTTATGAAAGCAGGAGACTCATCAGGTTATGCGGTAGTAATGAATACAGGTGGTTTATTACACGCTTGGTCAACTTCACTATCAAATGGTGAAAACAATACAGGATATGTTTATATTGCAGCAGGAGCGAATGTTTGGTCTTCTGGTTCAGACAGGAGGCTAAAATCAGATATTAAAACATTAGACTGCGGAGATTGTTGTGATAAACTTATGAAAATAAACTGCTGTTCATATTATTTGAAATCAGACGAAAATAAACAGAAAAAGAACCACGGATTTATTGCGGATGAAGTAAAAAAAGTATTTCCAGAATTTGTATCTGAAAGTGGAATAAAAGCAGGCGATGGAAATGGAAACTTTGAAGGTATATCATACACTGACTTCATACCAATATTAGTCAGTGCTTTTCAACATTTAACGGATAATCTCGGACATGTCCGAGATAGGGTAGATAATTTAGAAAAAGAAAATAAAACTTTACTTAATATATTACAAGACCAAGGTATCTTCGACAAGTCGAAGATTATCAATTAGCAGAAATACGAGCAGTCGTATTTTCTACTAATGCCTCCTAGATTACACCCCCCACCGCCAGTCATTGAAATAGACGGCGAACTAACACCAGAGTTGAAAAATCGTGTTTTAGACATTTCATTGAAGAATGAGGAAAAAAAAGTAGAGCACGAATTGGAAGATAACTGGAATTGTTGTTGTATAACAAACAGACCGACAGACAGCCGACTTATTAAATACTTATTTCAAATGGGTATCATTATCTCCATTATAACCCTTTGCATCGTAAGGCTATCTGAAAAGAACTTACCTTGTGAGGTTGCTAATACTTATGTCGGTATTTTAACACTTTTGATTGGGATTTGCCTTCCATCGCCTTCTTCAAAGAAATGATATTTATCAACTTCACTCTCATTCGCTTCGCTCATACTCGTAATCTCAAACTTGTTTGAGATATTGATAAACATCGTCTCCCATTTTTATTTTTTTTGTCTGTTTACGATGTTTGAGAATAAACGGGAGTGCGACAGCACGAGAGTGAAATTCTCAAATATCACACTCGTATAAGTGGATTTTATACCAAGAAGCATCACTACCCGAACACATTAAAGGAATGGCTTCATCAAAACTAACACACCAATCACTCATCGGTTTGTAAATACATTTAAATTTAGTATCTATACCTTTTTGAATACAATAAACACAACTTATATTCTTTTTTTCACTTATCCGTGAGTAAAAGTCGCAGGCAGTCCGCGAAAATATTTTGATTATTAAAAAGTTTATGAGTAGTAATATAACCATGACTGACTATAAATACCAAAAGATTATTTTTCTGAGCAATGATTTTGCGGGAGGAAGCAAAACATTTAATAAGAATATCCAAATGTCATTCACACCCACCAAAATGAATGTTAAGTTTATCCACTATATGAACGACCAGACAGAGACGAAAACCAGAATTCTTTACATGGATAGAATTGGAATTATTGGAACATTCGCGGATAGTAATATAGCAAACATTTCAAATCTCGGTTATAATTTGGGTGTTGTAGGATGGACTGACGGCCAATATACATTTAAAATCCTTGAAACTGACAGCGGAAATATTGACACAGGAAATTTAGCGGGGCGAATTGTTGTGTGTTTGGAATTCGTCGGGTAGAATATAGGATGGAGAAAATAAACAATGTCAAGGTGAAGCCAGTAAAACAAGAGGGTGATGGAAACAAAAAGGCCAAGGGCTATAAATTATTTAATGAGCCGTATGCCAACATATTTCTACTTGCCCGTAAGAAGAGCGGTAAGACGACAGCACTCTTTGAAATACTGAAACGGACAACAGACAGAAAAACCCGTATTGTTATTATCGCTTCAACAATCCACAAGGACTACATTTATAAAGCAATGGTTAAGCACTTTAAGAACAGAGGCAACCCAATGGCAATTTATACCTTTCTTAAATCAGACGGGGTGAATGTCATTGATTACGAACTTGACAAACTAAATAGAAACGACGAGCAACACGAAGGAGAAATTAAACAGGATGAAGAAGAAATAGAGAAGCCACAATTTTTATACTTTGGAAAAGAAGAAAAAAAGAAACAGAGCACCGCAGAGGTAAAAGAAAGGCCGAGCAAGTATATTTCGCCAGAGGTTGTTTTTGTTTTGGACGATTTAGGAAGTGGATTAAGAGACAAGTCCGAAAAAAAGAACAGACACTATAAATCAAAGGTGATTATGTCTAGTCAGTATCTGAACGACCTACGGCCAGAAGCCATAAAGCAGTTAGATTATTTATTAATCTTTCCAGCCCAATCTCAGGACAAAATGGAACTCGTGTATAAACACTTAGACTTATCTTTTGACTTTGATTACTTTCTTCAAAAGTATCACGAAGCAACAAAGGAGAGATTTAATTTTCTTTATGTTTCAAGTGTAGATGATGAATTACGGAGGAACTTCTCACAAAGATTTAAATAAAAAAAAATCAAATATTAAATAATTATTTTTGTATATAGTATATGGTAGTAAAAACAACTCGTGTTGAAGTTATTCCAACAATCGGCAAACGAACTATTAACTCAAGCACAATGGCTGGAGGTAAAAAGAAGTCTGGTCGCAAGAAGAAGCAAGGAGGCAAGGGGCAGGCTGGCGGTAAAATTAACTGGGCAAAGGTTGGGAAAACGGCTTTGGCTGTTAATAAATTCCTTCGTGATAACAAAGTAATTTCTAGAACTGCGGGAGCCTTAAGCAGTATTGGAGTTCCTTATGCTGGGTCTGTCCAAGCCACCGCTTCAAAACTCGGATATGGCAAGAGAAAGCAGAGAGGATGCGGTGCCCTTAAATTTTAAAGATATTTGAAAATCTTACACTCCAATCTCAAACTTGTTTGAGATACACCGCTCCCGTGTGTTTTTCAAACATCGAAAACAGATTTATTTTTTCAATAAAGAAAAATAGATGTTTTAGAATAAGCGATAATGCGAAGCATGAAGCGCAATTCTAAAATATCAAAGAAACAGAAATTAAGACCCCCGCGGGTTTATAGAAACAAAAGCGGGAAGCCGTATATTATCCAGAAGGGTAAAAAATATTATCTTAATTTTGGAAATAAAACAAATGATATGAGCACACTTCAAATTGTTAAACTTTTTATGAAATACTTAAGCAGACCGAGGACAACTAAGAGGAAATCTCCGACGCGTCGGAGATTGGAGACAAAGAAGGAAAACTTAAGGAAAGTCCAGAGTCTGTCTGAGATTGAGCAGAATACGAGAACAGCCATTAATGACCACTTAGACAAACTTAAAAAGGATAAATACGAAAAGATTGATGAGATAGACCAAAAAGAGAAAAAGGCACAGGCTGATGCTGAAGAAGAAAAGAAGAGGCAAGAAAGAAAAGACATAGCCGATGCTAAGGAACTAAAAGAAACAATGGATAGGGAACATAAAAAACAACTTGCGGAGATTAAGGAAAGACAGGAAGAAAAATCTAGGGAACAGAAAAAGGAACAACGACTTATTCAGGAACTAGAGGCAGAACGACGACATAGACAGGGTTTATTGATGGCTCCACTAGCCCCGCCTATGATAAAACCGCCACCGCCACCACCAAAAGGACGACCGCCAAGGAGAACGAAGGGAGTTATTGTAAAGGATGCGGAAGAAGAGGAGAAACATAAACAAACAAAACGGGAAAAAATAATTGATGGTATGTTTGCTGAGACTATTAGAAAGAAACGACGAAATGCACATCCTTCTAATGAAAAGATTATTCAAAAACTAAGATTTATTGGGCATGTTATCCCTGACATAAAACCATCAAGAGGTGGTAAAATAAACTATTCTGAAATGTTAAAACAATGGCTATACAAAAGTCCAATTATAACTGACCAAGTGTTGAATTCACAACAAGCATGGGTTGAATTTGATTTATGGAGAGAAGGTGCGGTAGCAAAAAAGAAAGAAGAAGTAGACAATCTCCAACGTGTTGGAGATAACAAGGAGAACAAAGAAGATAATCTCCAACGTGTTGGAGATAACAATAAAGAAGAACAAGACAATAAAGAAGAACAGGACAATAAAGAAGAACAACCCATTATACAAGAGCCTGAAGATGCGCAAGCAAATATGACTGAAGCAGAAACCGAACCAGAATCAGATGCGGTAGGAATTGGATTATCTCCAACTATCGGAAAAGGTTTAATGACGAGTGAAATCAACGACATAATGAAAAAACATGACTGGTATTTAGGAACGATTGCGAGTGATGAAATATACAAATTAAATCCCGAAAAAAGAAGGCAATACGGATTTATTATGAATACTGACCCGAGCAATAAAAAAGGACAACACTGGATGGCTATATGGGTAAGTCTAAATAAAGATAGAAGTGTTGAAGTGTATGACCCTTTGGCTGAATATCAACCGACGGAAGACTTTCAACAACAAATGAAACGGCTAATTGACCGAAGTAATCCTGATAGTTATTTGTTAATGAAAGTTAATCAAGTAAAACAACAATCTGATACGAGCGACACATGTGGATGGCACTCAATGCGGTTTCTTTTAGAGCGAGCAAAAGGAGTGCGATTTAAATTTGCTAGTGGCTACACAGACTTAAAAGAAGACGAAGCGGAAAAATTGAAAGCACAGAATGGTTATGGCGAGGGATTTAATACATTCATCTAAAATATTATTTGTATAATATACAATGGACTATAAGGGAGGTCGTGCGACGGGTATCTATTACATAAATAGCAAAAATAGAATAACGGGGACAGACAGCGACTTTACGCACGAAGTCAATATGAAGGGTCTAGACAATCCCACACATTGTAAAATTCTTCATATTTATGTGCCGAAGTCGTATTACTCCGTGGCTTCACCATATAATACTTTTACATTATCCGAAGACGGATATGAGGCTTTAATTACGATACCTGATGGAAACTACACAATGAACAATCTAAAAAATAAACTATCTGAGGTGTTATCCGCAGATAGCCCAAATAATTATACTTATGTTGTATCCAGTAATAATACAAACATAGAACCAGAGGACGGCAAATTAACATTCAGTGTGTCAGAGAATAAAGGTATTCAACCGCGGTTTATATTTGATGCTGATACACGTATTCACGAGGTAATGGGTTTTGATAGAAACTCAACATATTTCTTTGCTAATTATTTTATTAAATCGCCAAATGTAATTATTCTAACTGGTGAAAAAACTTTGTATCTTCAATCGGATTTGGTGAATGAAGGTGATAATCATGTGCTACAAGAAATATACACAGCAAACGAAATTCCTTTCGGCTCTGTCATTTATGATGGAAGCGGGTCTGAGTATGGAAAAACATTGTCCGCTAGTTCAAACAATGTGTTTAGGTTTTACTTGACGGACGAAAACGACCAAGCAATTAATCTTAATGGTTTGGGTATTGTTATGACATTATTGGTTTATCGTGAAACTAATTATTTTAGTTTATTCAATTCATTCTTTAATTTGTTGAAAGCGAGGTAAAGATATTTTAATTTTGAATTATTTATTTTTTTCTATAAATATATTCTTGTGAATTAGTTAATTTACAACACTTCAAAAAAAAAGAAAAAATGCCTGTCCAATACGGAGGAGAACTAGTCCATCAGACTAAGGAACTGCTCACTGGTAAGTATGAATTGAACAAACTTACTGCCCGTGAAGGGTCGGCTGATGTTAACATTACAACTGCTGGTGGAAATGAAAGCACCTTTGAAATCCCTACTCGTCCTTTGAACCTTGCGAGGTCTGTCTTGCGATTTACTTACACCCCTACCGCATCTGCTGGTTATAATCGTATGTTTATGGACTGCTTGCCTATGATACAAAGAATTGAACTGCGAAGCCGAAGCGGTCAATATTTGTGTAATCTTCAACACGTGGGCAATTACACTAAGATGATTTGGAAGCCTGAAATTAAATATGAGAAGTTTATGGCACTTGAAAACCACGGGGCGGGTGTATCTAGCGGGGCTATGCTTCAAAAGTGTAATGCTGGAAAAGTTGAGATAGGAAGTGTAGCGGAAAGAAAAGCAATTACTGATGCAGTCAATACTGCTGGAGTGGTTGCTGCAGTTCAAGGATACTACAAAGTGCCACTTGTTAATGCTCGCCGTCATAATGATACCGCTCTAGCCGATAGCACTGCTGGAAATTATAGCCTTGTTAATGTTCCTTTTGAGGAGGCTAAGTATTTTGAAGGAGGCGGTAATGGAACGGCTACCCCTGTCATTAAAGTTAAACTTCCGTTGGGTATGATTTTTGGAACTATTTTTGAATTAGACAAGACTATCGGTTTTAATGAAATTTTGGATTTGCGAATTGTGTGGGAGGGAACTAACCGCTCTACATTCTATGGAACTGATGTGAGCAGTATTTCTACTGGTGCTGCACAGGTGGCTGTTGGTGCTACTATTTCAAACTTAAATCTGTTTCTTGCCGTAGAGACTGACCCAAATGTCGTCCTTGGCGTACAGCAGAAGATTGCGGGAGAAGGTTTCCCATTTAAGATTGAATACCCTATCTCTTGGAAGCAGACCCTCCAAACACAAAACCAAAATTTCGTTGTAAAAATGAACCGCTCACAGGGTGAGAGAATTAGAAGAATTTATACTTCCGCATTCCACAACGATGAAAATAAAAATACCGCTTTTGACAATGATAACAGAGCGGATGCAAAAATTACTTCATACTATACAACTCTGGATGGCTCTCGTCTTCAACAATTTGACATTGACACCTCTGAGAATGAAGACTATATGATTTTGAAGGATAAGTTGAAGGGTAGTGCTATCCTAAACAGCGATGTCTATCATTACAACTGGTTTCATGTTGATACTTGGGACAACAACCGCCCGCTTTGTGATAAGGATACTGACGGGTATGAGGTGAGTGGTCTGAGCCTTGACACTGAGAGGCGATATGAGTTCGTTTCAACTACTGCTGGAAACAATCTTAACCATTACACTTTTGCCATTCTTCAACGAAGTGTGCTTGTGAAGGGAATTGAAATTTTGATGTCGTAGATATTTGAAAATCCACACTCTCATTTCGCTACGCTCATTCTCGTGTATCTTTGTTTTTGACTACTTCAAAAACAAAAACATTTTTCAAACATCGATGTTTATCAACAAACGGGAGTTGCGACAGCAACGAGAGTGAAGTTGATAAATATCAATTAATTTTTGTTAGTTAATTTATTTTTTTATTATTAATATATAATGTCCCACCAACGAAATTTGATAGCACAAAATCCAGACGGCGAATTTATAAATGTTAGTGTTGGATATGATGGTAATATTGAAACAAATAATTCAAAAACCGCTTTTGGCGAAGCAGTAGTAGGTCAATTAACACCAGTATTACAAGAAATCTTTCCATATACCATTAATACTAGGATATGGACAAAAACAGAAACAAAATCGTCTGTGTCATTTTTGAATAATATGGCTGAATTGAAAACAACTGCTAATGCAACGGCAGATGCTGGATTAGTAAGTAAAAGGAGAATAAAATATAGAACTGGAATGGGTGTCCTTGCCCGCTTTACTGCTATATGGACAACGGATGATACAAAAGATTACTATTCATTTATTGGAATAGGAAATGATCTCGTTGATGGATTTTATTTTTACAAAAATCAAGCAGGAATGAATATCGCGCATATTAAAGGAGGTGTTGCAGTTTATATTGACCAAGAAGACTGGGACGACCCATGCGATGGTAATTTTGCTATGCCTAACTTAGACTGGAGCAAAGGAAATGTATTTCAAATTCAATTTCAGTATCTTGGGTTTGGTGCTATTAAGTTTTATATTGAAAATCCCATAACAGGATTATTTCAATTAGTTCATATGATTGAGTATGCGAATGCTAATACTGGTGTAAGCCTGCGAAATACAACATTACCTTTTACGGCAGTCATGAGAAATGATGCAAAGACTGGAATACAAATTCTTAAAACGGCGAGTGCCAGTTTATTTATTGAAGGAACGAATACGATAAACACAAGTATAACAAACGAAGTGGAAGGAAGTAAAGCAGCAAACACCACTGAAAGTCCTATTATTAGTATAAGAAACAAAGCGGTATTTGATGCGGGAGGTGCTAATTTAGCAAATTATTCAAATGTTTATCCCACTTTGATAAGTATTACAAATGAAGATACTAAGTCAAATGTTGTCAGAATGGTATTAAATGGAACACTAACTGGAGCAGGTTTTGCGGATGTTGATTCTAAGTATTCAATTGTAGATACTGACACAAAGGCGAGTGCTATTGCAAACGGAACAACAATTTTTAAACTATATGTAAATTCTCAATCAACTCAACAAATCAATCTTAGAAGTTATGATATATACCTATCACCGAGTGATGTATTGACTTTTACACAGAAGTCTGTCTCTGCTGGTGGAGGAGGAAATATCAATATTATTGCTAACTTCATAGAAGACCAATAAAGCAAAAAAAATTTAATGAAAAGCGATGTGATATCATAGGTATTTTTTACCGCATCTTTGTTATTAAAATAAGGTTGTTGAATTAAATATTCAAGGTATGGTTTATCAATCTTAGCAACATCTTCAATTTTCATTTTTTTATACTTACCATATTGAAGAAAAATATCGGTTTCACTTTGTGCTATTTCTTCGCCGACCTTAGCCTTTATTTCGGTGATACCAGTCTCTTTTAAATCAGCAGTAGTAAAAGGAGTGCTTTCTTCCTCCATCATTTTTGATAATGTAGACTCCAACGGAATAACTACTTTCACATTATCATCTATGTTGGAAATTCCAACATTGGGCTTATATTGCTCATAGAAAGAAACAATGTCAGGCTTAGTCCATTTAATTGTCGGCTTTTTAATTTCGCTGTCAAGGTTCCATTTTTCAATTTCGTTTAAGTAGTCTTGCTTGGTGCTTAGGTCTGTCATTGATATATATACTACAAAATAATTTTATTGTAAATATTTTTTTACTTCTGCCTTAATGTCGGTGAATTTATCAAACCAAGGCTGTTTCATAACCCATTCAAGGTATGGCTTATCAATAACCGCTATATCTTGAATTTTCTTACCTTTATACTTACCAAATGGAAAAACATCGGTTGGCTTGCCAGCCCGCGCATTTTCAATTGCCTTTATTTGGTCTTGAATTACCTTTTGGATATCTTTCAATGTGAAGGTTTCATTTTTATTTTCAATAGAGAGTTTTTCAAACTTCTCGCATAGTCTGGTGAGGGCGGTCATTGGTGTTGAATGCTAAAGTGTTCAATGTGTTGCTGTTTGCTGTTTCTGCTCGTGTGTATCTTCTTCATTATGAAGTCTCTTGTGTTTGTCAGGCTTTCGCCCTTGTCCATTAGTTCATATGAAGCAGGATTTAATTTCTTCAAGTCTAAGCCTTTACCTCTGAAATGAAAGTATGTTTTCTTATCATCCTTCTTTATATACTCTAACATATACAATTTTGGTGCTATCCATAAACCTTTTATTATTTTACAATTAGTTCCGAGGTCGTCATCCATTCCACCGATTGTTTTATCTCTAAATCTCTTTATACGTTCAATGTTTCTTACATGGCTTTGAATGCTATCTGTATCCGTATAATAATAGTCTCTGTCTGGGTTGTTGTCTGGGTTGGCTTCGGACATATACTTATACATAATTCGTCTGCTGTATGCTAAGATAAATGCCCCGTATTGAGTGGGTTTTGTAATTTTATCTTCTATTATTTGTTCATCGCGCGGTGTTCCAGAGATAAGCCATAATTCACCATTCACCTCATCAAATTTCTCAATATCAGTTATCACGTGTTTAGCCCAGAATTTCCAGTATTCGTGATTTTTAGAAATATATTTACTCACTGAGTTTATCGGTCTTTGAATTGTCTTTCCATATAGAGCATTCATAAATAACTTCGCCAATAAATACTGCGGTGTTCCTTTCTTTGAGTTTTGTTTTTTCTTGAATAAGTCTGATATATACTCTTTGAATACTGGTTCGGCTCCTTCTGTATAATAGCCTCGGTTGATTTTGACTTGGTAGCAGAGTTCAATCATATCTTCAATATCAACAGAAGTAAGCCATTGGTCTTTCATATCTCTTAACTCCCATTTTAAGCATCCTTTACTATCGCGAAAAGGTACGCGTGGGTGTAATAGATTTTTTGGAGATATGTAATCAACGTTATATATACACATTTTCCCTTCCATTTCTCCTTCACATTCCTTTATTTCACCCGTCATATAATTTTCAAGCATTGCCGTTGGATAAAGACTTACGACATCCGCATCAATAAGATAATCTACAACCTCATCAAAGTCAATTTCACCATTTATGTATTTTTGATATTGTTCTGAGATAAATCTCCTTTTGCTTGGGTAAGTTCTAGCACCATATACAGCCTTTCTAAAATCACTTTCTTGATTTACTTTTGGGAGATATATTCTATATTTTTTACGTATCTTCTTTTTCCAAAGATTAAAGGTTAAAGAAGACGTAGAAATAAATTCAGAAAGATTTATTTTATGTTTTTCAAATATTGGTTCATTTAATGTTTCATATAATTCTTTCAACCCCATAACATCCTTTTCTAAATACACCAAACATTCTTTTTTCATTCCATCATCCATCTCTTCCCATCGTTTTGCTTTGTCGTGGTCGAAATCGCCTTTTAAAACATTACATCCCAAACTTTCAAGGTTCTTTTTTAGGCTTCCTTCAGTATGCTTAGAAATATCCCAAAATTTCATATTTTTATATTCCATTGAAATAATGGCACCATTATTAATCAATGGAGTGTCTTTTATTTTTCTTTTAATAAATTCTTTTTGTAAGAAGTAATGGTCAAATTTACTTCCATTAAAAACATTAACATATAATGTGGCTTTCGGTTTCTTCTTTTTTAATTTCTCCGCATATTGAAAGATTATGTCAATTAGTTTTGAAATACAATCATCGCCAGCGACATATTTAAAACCGATATCCGCAATCGTATAACCTGCTATATACGCGGTATGGATTTCAGCCTCATTTCTATATGTTTCTAAATCATAATGAAAAATCTCATCTTGATTGTTATATTTCATTTCAACAAATCTGGTTAATAATCTTCTTTTATCTTTAAACATCCCATCAACATATGATTGTCTGTCCTCATTACAAGTATGTTTAACAAAGTATGTTTTATAACAATCGGGGCATTTCTTTTTGTTTCTTGTTATAAAACCTAAATAATGATTTTCTTTGAGATAACAAAGCACATCAGCGGTAATTAAAGGGTCTTCATAATTTTTAAATGTCTGTTTGCTTGTCGCGTCAGTCAATTCAAAATATTTCCCTTCAATACAATATTTTTTTAAGATTTCAAAACCAACCGAGAAAGGTATGAATGAATTAGGTTCAAGATTAAATTCTTTTCTAATTTCATTACACTTGTTTTTGTTAATAGCAAATTTTAATATCTTTTTATTGACTTGAAAGAAACAATTATTACCTCTACTTCGTGGATTAATATGTATTCCTTCATCCGTTCTATGTTTTTTATCACTTCCTGAGAGATTACAACCGCCTCCGTCTTCCTGAATAAATTCAATCCTCATAAATTGAATAAAGCGGTCGTATCCATTAGCACTGGCTTCCAAATTTTCCTCATTGTATTGATAAATAGCATTAAATAAATTTTCAATGTCCTTTATCCTTACTGCGTTGAAAGTTTTCCATCTATAAAACTTTTCATCATCAATATCTGTAATATAAGCAAACTTGACATGAATACTCGCATTCTCTGTCATACCTCTGCTTCTAACATCTCTTACCGCTCTCATTATTGTATAATCAATCTCATCCATATCATAGAAGTTGATATCAAGTTTTTTAAAGCGGTATGTGAGTGAATTTAAGGCTCTATTTCGCACTGGTCTTAACTCAATAAGTTTTACCTCTCGCTTCTTCGCTAATCTCGGACTTGTCCGAGATAGTGTCTTGGTTTCCCTTAAATGCGCTCTAGTCTTCAATAGTTCCCTCACATTTTCACTTGGTCTTGGTGCTGATGGTAAGGGTGGTGGCATTATATCAAAGGAGATATAAAATATTGGAAAAATATTAAATTGTTTTACCTTTATATATATATGAGAATGTCTTACCTTTAACATGAAATTCATAAAAAAGTTGAATTAACTTTTGAGTTGAAATAGCACATAAGTCAATATATTGACTTTAACTTATACTCCTATCTTCGTCGCGATGAAGATTGCCTTCATTTCTTCATATTCCTTCAGTTTTCTATTTCGTTCTTTTAATTGCTCCTTCCTCTTTTGATTAATTTCATCCTTATTTCTCTTATAATATGCGAGAGCCTTTTCAGAGTTGGCCTTTCGTTTGTCCTCAGGTGTGAGATATTTCTTGTGTCTTCCCATGGTATATATATATATATATATATATTAGTAATATAATTTTACTCTTTAACATGAAATTAATTATTATAATACTTTTCTATATCGTCGTTTCTGCGACATATACGTTCAACTTTATGACCGCCTATCATAATCTCATCTCTCTCCGCGAAGAAATCTCTATGAAACTCTGTTTTTTCGTGTGTGTATTTGCCGTATATTCCAATAGTCTTACCACAGACACATGTATATTTTTCTTTAATTTTTTGTTTTCTCCATTCTGATTTCTTTTGCTTTGCTAATTGTTTGTAATCTGTATTTTTATTATCTTCTTCGTATTTTGATAATACTTCCTTTTCATAAAACTCCCTTGCTTGCTTTTCTGCTTCTTCCTTTGACCTATTTCTTGTTATACATATTTCTTTCTTCTTCTTCACACCATTCTCACACCATTTTATATAAACTCTATCTGTAGAGACATATACACCACCTTTCGTAATTTTTCTAACCATTTTATATTAGACACTTTTTTATTTACTTAATAAGGAATTTAAAAGTGTCGGATATATACATATGTTTTCTCTAGGCGCGCGCGGTTGTGCTCTTTAGGGTGTTTTGTGCTCTTGTATTGATTTCGTTTTTATTTAAAAACCTAAAAAAAAATTTCTAAACTTTTTCTTGTTTTTATTTAAAAGCAAATAAAGAGGAAGAGAGATTTCTTTATTCTGTTTGCTTGTATTGATTTGAAAATTTGATTTTCTTATTTTGCTGTTTTTTGCTCTTGTATTGATTGTGCGGGAGATAGCGAAGGAAGGCTTATTTCGTTATCTACAACCCGTAGGAGGCGACGACGAAAAGTCGTTGCCGTACTACGGGTTATCAACTACTGTAGGTAGGTAGGTAGGTAGGTAGGTAGGTAGGTAGGTAGGTAGGTAGATAGATAGAGAGAGAGAGAGAGAGAGAGAGAGAGAGAGAGAGAGAGAGAGAGAGAGAGAGATAGTAGTACGAGGAACAAGGCGAGGAGGAGGACGAAGACTCTGACCAAGACGAGGATGACATGTATGTATGTATGTATGTATGTATGTATGTATGTATGTATGTACGTATGTATGTACGTACGTATGTATGTATGTATGTATGTATGTATGTATGTATGTATGTATGTGTATGTATGTATGTATGTATGTATATATGTATATATGTATGTATGTATGTATGTATGTATGAATAACTGTTGAATATGTATGAATATGTATGTATGTATGTATGTATGTATGTCAGTATGTATGTATGCATGTATGTATGTATGTTTGTATGCATGTATGCATGTATGTAGTACGAGCAACAAGGCGAAGAGGAGGACGAAGCGTCTGATCAAGACGAGGATGACTAGATAGATAGATAGATAGATAGATAGATAGATAGATAGATAGATAGATAGATAGATAGATAGATAGATAGATAGATAGATAGATAGATAGACCACGGGCTCGGCTGCAGGGGCAGGCAAAATCGCCCGTGATCTATCTATCTATCTATCTATCTATCTATCTATCTATCTATCTATCTATCTATCTATCTATCTATCTTACTTGACGAAATCGTTCACGCACATCGATGAATCTCGCCAGCTGTTTCAACAAGAGAAGGACGAGCTGGTGAATCAGCAGGAGTGGCTGGCTCTGGAATATCTCAGACACCAGCCCCCCCCCCCCCCCCCCCGCCCCCCACCCCCCTGCCCAGCCACCCCCGGCTCCCCTCTCTCCTTCGTCTACGACTACTACTATTACTCTAGTGGCTACTACTACTACTACTACTACTACTACTACTACTACTACTACTACTACTAGTGACTACAACAATGTATGTATGTGTCCATCTGTCTGTCAGTTCACTGTCAAGTTGTGATCTATGTATGTATGTCAGTACTATGATGTATGTATGTATGTATGTATGGATGTATCTATGCCACCGTATGTATGTATGTATGTATGTATGTATCACGGTATATATGAATGTATTAAGTTGAATATGTGTAGTATCTATGTAGTAATGAGGTTCAAGCTGTGGGTGAGTCAGTTCGTTTTTATTAGTAATATCATACTTGAAAGGAGTAATATCATACTTGAAATTCCTTTTCTTCCTGAGGCGCGGCTTCGTAAGGGTTGACCTATCGGTCTTTCAGTTTCACTCAGTGACTTGAAAGATACTACGGGAGGACAGTACACTGCCGCAGCAGGAAAACGTGACTTGCCGAAAAATCACTGCGGCAGACTGAAAATTGGCGGCTGTTGAGGTTGGAGTCAAGTTCGCCGGACAGTTGAACATCACCGTCGTCAGACTCCGGCCCCTGACCGCTATGACACATGATCACTGGCATCGGTCAAGGGTTCAACTTCAGTGTGAGTTACAGTATTACGGTCGCAACTTCAAGTACTACTGAGTGACTAGTTGAAATTATCAGTATATAATACTTGCCAGTGAGTGAATCCGGCCCCTGATAAACCGGGGGCCGGAGTCCGACCTGCAAGTCACAGGCGCCGACTCAGTTTGGCCGCCACTCAGCAGGCCCGGGTTTGGTTTGGCAGAAGGTGACCAGGCTTGACCAATCCGATCAGTGATAGGCTCCGCAGCGGCCCCGGGCCCGGGCCTCAGCTCGTATTTTATCAGTAGTGTTAATAAAACTGTGACGACATGATGATTGCGGGCCCGGCCGGAGGCTCAAGACGGTTTTCAATGATTTTAGGGACGGTGACAGTATCGTGGTCGGACGGCCCGGCCAGGGGGCCGCTGAGTTTAGAACTTGGTTTCAAGTTCTGAGTGATATCACATATTATTAATAATACCGTGACCGCTGTAAGTCAAGTTAATGAACTACTCAGTAGCCTCCGAGTAGCCTACTCCGACCGGAAAAAATCCTGGTAGTGTAGCCTGGTGACAGCTGTTAAGTGATTAATACCGCTGTAAGAACGCTAATTTTTAATAAATCAAGTTACGGTATTCGTGCTTTTTTACGCAAACACTGTTTTAATAAAATACTTGCCACTCGTAGAGCCTGAGTGGGAAGCAGACGAGATAGACTGGAAGAGGTCTCAACGAGATACAAAAGCGGGAAACAAAATGAAGCGTAAAAAAAAGGAATTGAAAAAAATAGTAAATACAATGAAAGAGAAAGAAATAAGAGGAGAAACAAAAGAGAGAAGAAGAACAGGGGAAAGTAGGCCTTTTATACTTAAATATATCACTATCATCTATATTATCAATACTATGCTTAGTGCTTCGAGTCACTTGAAATAAATAATATTTTTTCTTGTCTACCCCGCAAGTATTCTAGTTCTTGATACCACGTATTATTTATATCCAGGCACAGGCACAAAAAGATCAAAACATTATGGTCGGTGAGGATCTGACTTGAACTTCCGGTGTTGTCAACTTGATTGACCTGATCAGTTCCGGTTCAGCCTGGACCTCTAGAGTTCCCGTTCAGGGCCAAATCAGCGGAGAAGGGTCATGACAGACCCTGGCCTACTAATCAGGGACGGAATGTATCGGACCGGGGTTGCCGTAAGGACTGATCTATTATGAAAATTTTCGCAGCATAGTCATCAGGGTCTTCCGTGACACACTTGTCCTCGAGACCCCCCCCCCCCCCCCCCCCTAGGCCCCGGGCCCCTTCATTGTTTGAGTTGCTGTTTGAAACAGATCCTCAGCAGGAGCGGAGTGGTCGTCTTGACTTGAGCCACTAAAGGGAGCAATCGCACTGAGCTATCATGCCGCGAAGTAAAAAGTGCAGTGTACTCGGAAGCAAATTAGCAGCTAGGTCCGCCTTGCACGTTGTCATGTTGACTTAAGGTCAGCCAGCTCGACTTCATGGTTTGTAGAGGAAGAACTGAGGCTAGGAGCCTCCAGGTCGGGCACTGCACCTCCAGCAGCCTCCTCGTTACCAGTGATTGTTGGTTCGATGCTCTTCGGTTGGACAATCAGGTCAGTCTCAAGGTTTGTGGAGGTAGAATTAATGTTAAGAGCTTGCAGATCGGGCGCTGCAGCTGCAGCAGCCTCCTCGTTGCCAGTGCTTGTTGGTTCGATGCTCGTTGGTTGGACAATCAGGTCAATCTCACGGCTTGTAACAGAGGGAACATTGAGGCTAATATCCTCCAGGTCGGGCTCTGCAGCTGCACCAGCCTCCTCGACACCACTGCTTGTTGGTTCGATGCTCGATGGCGGACTTGCCATCTCTTTCTCGTTGGCGCTGCCGTCAGGTTGAGGCGTTTCGCTGCTACTGGTGTTTGACTGAGGGTTGACTGATCCCTGTGCTTCGACTGATGTGCTGGTCGTGGGGTTCGCGTCCTGCTCTTTGCGCTTGTGCCAGGCCTTCACGCCAGCTCTGTACCAGGAGAGCACGAACAGCGCGAGCGAGACCGAAGCACACACTGCGGCCACCACGAAGCCAGTCTCTACCAAGATCACGGCAGTGCGGGTTTCCGGGCCAACTAACAACGCGATGGCAATAGCTAGCTTGAGTGCCTCCATCGATAGTCGTAACAGTTGCAGGAGAGCACTGCCGTACGGCTGCAGGCAAAGCTGAGT
>WBZZ01005184.1:62500-109379 GCA_019918135.1 Paulinella micropora
AATAAGATTACAGTATTGATAGATGATTAATAACTATCGGCCAACAACGCCGGACGATCGAGTCTTCGAGCGGCCGACCCGGCCTTGATACTCAGGAATCGACTATGATCCCAATCATAATTCAGTATATCAGACTGAGCACCTAACGACCGGCGAAAACCTTTACCGTTGATAATTCACTTTTTTTGGACCGGTTCATTAGATTCTCCTCTGCACGACGTTTCGACTTCACTAACTAGTTTTCGATTTCGTTCAGAAATGATTGCAAACGATCAAGTCAAAGATTTTTTCAAGTAGCATATGAAAAGATCAAGTATTACCTTTTTCCCTATTTCCAGTGAAACACGCACGTTGTGATAAATTTGTGGACAAGGGACGGAAAAACAATGTTTGATTGTTATTTTCGCCGTTCCCAGTCATTTTCGCCTAGGTCTCCCAAATCAGTTTGGTTTTCGAGTTCACCAAGCCGAACACTATCCGTTTTACGACTGTTACTGACTAGAAACAAAGGACACTATCCGTTTGAGAACTGGAGACCTCACAATCTACGATTCACCTTCGATCGTAAGTTGCCTCCAAGCCTACAACGACTCTGAGTTCGAAATTACGTAAATAAACGAAGTGACCTCTCTACTATTTACTGATATTGACTTCACCTGCTCTCACAGAGTCAGGACTCAATGCAGCCATAGTGTTCTTAATAAGAGTTCGTTGTATCTGCC
This sequence comes from Paulinella micropora, assembly GCA_019918135.1. NCBI lineage: Eukaryota > Cercozoa > Imbricatea > Euglyphida > Paulinellidae > Paulinella > Paulinella micropora. Next base: position 63,223 of record WBZZ01005184.1, read on the forward strand.
TACTTGAAGAGTTGTATCCAAACTCACAATTCGAATTTTCCTTCCAAATGAAAACTACACACACAGAGTTTGTTGTGTTCTGTCGACAGATCGATTTGGAAAGACCCTCGCCTTCAGGACTGGCTATACAACAACGTATTAGGACAGAGGTAACCAAAAACACATATGTTTCGACAGATGGTTCACCTGCCGTTGCATTTTTGTGTCCCTCCTCTGCCCTCATACACACTATGCAGTCAACCAACACAGTATGTCACGGTTCTGGTTTTGTCGTTTTAGGGTCACCCCCTACTTACAGAGTGGAGAACGCATCCTCCACTGCACATCGTCCTCTCCAGCTACTGCTCTGCGTTCTGGTTTACTCCTGTCACGTCTACATGTGGAATCAATCGCGGCACGACGATCCAGTATCGAAATACAACGAACATAAGCGACGCTGTCTGGAACCCTACCCCATTCTGGGCTCCCGTACTGACACTCTACGTACTGACAAGAAGTTTCAGGAGGAAGTTAAGGCTGGGAAGACTACTCGCCTTCATGCCAATCTATCGCGTACGCAAACTGTTCAATTTATTTACGATTTACTGACCAGTTACGTTGGCGACGAACGCGACATTCTTCGCAAGAATCACAAGGAGAAGGCTACATGGCTACCACAGGTCCACATTGCCCCTCAAGCCAGCCTAGACCTTCTCCGCTCATCCATCCTCCGGTCCGTCTTTTTTCCCTTCCTGTCGTCCCGCCCTACCCCTCCGCTCATCCATCCCCTTGTCCGTCTGTTTTCCCTTCCTGTCGTCCCACCCTACCCCTCCGCTCATCCCCCGGACAAGGCAACGCAGCCGGGCTGCGGCATCGCGCTCCTACCACCGGCACGCAGCGGAGGGCCCCCCCCGACCCGCGACCCCTCCCCATCCCCCGGCACGGAGAGGAGGGCCTCGGCCGCCGATCCGCGCCCCCTCCCCTTCTCCGGCACGGGGAGGGGGGCCCCCCCGTGCCCCGTGCCCTGCGCCGGGCGGCGTGGCTATAATCTTTCTCCCCACATTCTTCCCCACCCCGGGTACGTGGCACGGCTATAATCTTTCTCCCCATACTCTTCCCCCCCCCCCCCCCCACCCCGGGTACGTGGCGCTAGGCAGCGCTGCCACCGCGCATGGACGTGCTGTTCTACCTGTCAGCCCTGGTGGCGGCACACTGCATGTTTTCGCTGGGCTTGGCCTGCATGCTGGGCCTGCTGCTGCGGCCCGTGGCCGGCCGGCGCGGCCACCGGCCGGCGGCCTACCTCGTGCCCCGGAACTGCGCCTGGGGCCCTGCCCACTTGCTGTACCTGTTAGCTGGCGGCGGGGGCCGCACGATGTTTCTCCCGGCCCTGGCCTGGCCCGTCTGGACCGAGGGCTTGGTGTCACTTCCGTTGGGTCTGGTCCCGACCCAGAGCAGGCGGCTGGTGCCCCGGCGGCTTGGCTGCTGGGCCCTGGCCGGCCACTGCTTGTGCTTGGTAGCCGCAGTCTACTCTGGCCGAGCCTGGCCCGCCGAGGTCGTGGTGGCTGTATACCAAGTCTACAACGGCTGGGCCCTGTTTCGCGCTGGGCAGGGGTTGAGTCGACGCCTCAGCCAGGCCAAGCTGTGCACACCCAGCCGGCCGGCAGACTGCGCCGTGGGCGTGCGCGGCGCCTACGTGGACCACTGGCCGCGCAACTGCGGCTAATGAGCTGGGCTTACCAGGGCAGCCTGTGCTTGTACCTGAGTTACCTAGCCGCGTGGCTGGCTCTGTCGCCCGCCCTCTGGCCCGAGCGCCGGGCGCCAGCGTGGAGGGCCGTACTGGTAGCGGAGTTGGCGGTCCTGTTGGCCCTGCTGGAACTGCTGCTCAGCGCTGGGCAGCTGTGGCACTACCACTGGGCCCAAGCCGCGGCCAGGCGCGCCCGGGCCTCTTCACGGGCCGCCGCGGCGGCGGACACGGACTGACGGAGCCCCTGCACCAAGACGTGCTGTAGGCCGGTGCTGGTGGTGTGGCATGCTTTTTATTGAGGCCACCGGGGGGGGGGGGGGGGGGGGAGAGGGGACACGCCCCCCGCCAGGACAGAAAGGGAGAGAGGGAGGAGACAGCCAGGGTCAGGGGAGGGAGAGGCAGAACCCCCCCCCCCCCTCACTTTCCCTCACCCGGCACTACGCGGTCACGCAGCCGGGCTGGGGGAGCCACCCGGCGGAGGTCTGCCCCCGCAGAGACTGGAGTGCCAGCAGGGTCAGGGCCGTCTTGCTGAGCAGACTCAGCGCGCAGTAGCCCAGCTCAGCAATCAAGCGTCCAGTGACGAGCTGCTCACATCGCCTCCGGTACCAGCAGCCGCCGCAGCACATCTTCCAGAAACCAAAGAGAACAAAGGAGACGGTTAGGCCCGCCGCCAGCAGGATCAACTTTTTGACCTCACGCGGCAGCGAGTGTTGCACGCCCAGGGCCGCCGCCCACACCGGGAGCAGCGCTACCGCGCACAGGAGCCAGGAGCAGGCCCAGCAGAACAGCGTTAGGCGCGTCAGCTCCACAGGCAAGGACCCCGGCCAACCGAAGTGCTGGTGCTGAGTGCCCGTGGTCGAGCCCCCGAACGCTTTCTGGCGCGGCCGCAAGGTCAAGTCCCAATAAGGGAGTGCGAGCCCCGCGCACCTCCGTCTGACAACAAGCGCGCTCGTTCCTGGGTCGTTCCCTTCGACGCCGAGGACACTGCCTCCTTGGCTTGTACCACGCTGGTAGACACGGCGGCCCGGTCCCATGCAAAGCGGGGGGCCAGGCCCCCAATCAAGACCATGAGGTGACAGCAGGCACAGGAGGTGACCAACTGGGGCCACGAACGCTCGCCTGCTAGTAGCAGCAACTGCAGGACCATCAGCGGGGCGGGTGACTGCGTACTCCAGCCAGCGGCAGACCTTCCATTGACATTGAGGCTCGGGTTGTACATGTTCATCAAACCGAGTACCCCCTGTGTCGTGCCATCATTATACATGGCACTGTTAGTACCATTAAAAATTATTGTTACTGCTTTTGAATTGTGTTAGAACTGAACATCAAAATGATCGGTCATGGTTCAATTTCGGATCCGAATTGAAGGATAAGTTTCAACTAACAATATTGTTTATTTTATTTCTCTTTTTTGCTTGTTCCTTGCTGCATGAACTAACAAGCTTTTGAGGCAAGACCAGTACTTACCTTTAATAAATTGACTGTGAAACTTGTAAGTTTATTAACAGCTAATATTCAAAGTTCAGACATGTATTATATTGAGTGTTCAAGTTAGTAATAAAGTTGAATTTGAATTTAATTTAATAATGCTATTAATATTAATAAAAAAACATTAATAAATGTTTCTGTATCAAAACTACTTACGTAACTTGACTTGTTACTTTATTGAAATTTACGAAAATACCTGCCACTCGTAGAGCGGAGTAATAAGCAGAAGATATAGAATGCAAATGAATTTGAACTTGAAATTGAATTTGAATTTAATTTAATAATATAAAAAACATTATGAAATGTTTCTGTATCAAAACTACTTACGTAACGTGACTTGTTACACTGCTGAAATTTACACAACAAAAAATAAACAATGTATGATGTAACGTTCGAAACGATTATGTAACGGTTACAAATTTGATTTTTTTTAATATTTTTGAAAAATTATGATAAAATATATTATTCTGATGTAAATGAATATAAAGTGTAGTTGTTTTCAATGAAAACCAAGAAAGAACAAATAGATTACAATAATCATACAAAATCCTTACATAACCGTTAAAAAACAGTTGTAACGGTTAGAAATTCAATTTTTTGTAATTTTTATATTATTAAAATATCATTATTCTGATGTAAATGAATATAAAGAGTAGTTGTTTTCAATGAAAACCAAGAAAGAACAAATAGATTCCAATAATCCTACAAAATCCTTACATAACCGTTAAAAAACAGCTGTAACAGTTAGAAATTCAATTTTTTAAATATTATTAAAATAACATACAATCTTTTGTTTTTATGAAGGAACCATTAATTTTCAAATGGACATGATTTTTCTTGCAGAGCCACTTGCACTTTATCCTGTCTCTATTCCAATCCGCCTCCTCATACTTATTGTTAGGGAAGAGATGTGCTGAGGTTTCATTGTAGTTTGTGCCATGTTCTTTCTCGTCATGAGGGGTGCCTGGTTATCCCTCTGCTGGACCTCGGTATCGCTCAAGCACTACCCTGGTCTTGACTGAACGAGACGGGATTACCAGCCCATTGTCAGGGCCTCTCCATGGGGAGCGAGGGACAGGTTCCTCCTGCACTCTGCTGCCTCCCCTTGCAGGAATGGTAAATCCTTGAACACCTGGGGTGGGTGGGTCGTTATTGTCTGCGTCCTCAGACATGTCTAATTGGATTGCGGTGGATGATCTCGTTGAAGAGCCTGTCCACGCAATTTGCATTGTGCCCCTTAGGGGTTGAGACGAGCAGAGTCGTGTGTTTCGTGTGTAAGTGTGCTTTTGTGTTTGTTTTGTTGTTCTGTGTCTTGTTCGTTGTGTGAACAGTGTTTGTATCGAACACAACCCACGACAGCCCAACAACCAACCCACACACACACAACCAATCAGTCAAGGTAGAAAGTGTACTCACCCTCCCCCTCTGCTGGGGGAAGCCTTGCTGTTCTTGCTGCCAAGCCAGACGATGCGTACGTGTGCACCCTGGCAGTACACAACAAACTTTCTGCTACTCTCAAACCACCTCTCTGCTGTCACGACAGAAAAAGTACAAAAAGGTTTTTCAATGATCCTCTCTGGGCTCAGCCCAATGGGTCACTTTATCCTTTTGCTTTTTGCACGAAGGTGTCTTTTCCAACTCAAAGAACCACCTTGGCTTGTCTTTTCTGATTGTGGTTGGTAGGTTTGTGAGTGTTGTCGTGTAACTTGTGTTTGTGTGTGTATGTACCGAGTGCTGTAGACTCTTCACACACTTCTTGCTGTTGTCTTGGAAGCCGCTCGGTTTCCGAGTTCTTGTCCTTGCTGACCTATTCGACACCACACCACACGTTTAGAGTGTTTTGGTATGATGTGAGGTGTGTGTTTTGTTTGTTTTGAACGAAAATAAAAATCGTCCCAAAACCACCCTCCGTTTTGGTTCTCCTGTCTTGGTTTCACACGTAAATTCCTTGGCCTATGTCTTGTTTGACTGGCCTACCACCCCCTTAAGAGATGGTCACCTTGTTTGGTGTAGGATGTGTGTTGTTTGTGCAAACAGGTTTTATGCCAAATGAATAGGTTTCTGTCTGTGTTTTGTGTGTCTGTTTTCCTCTGCCCCTACACACGTTCTTACGTTTCCCTGACGTGTGTGTGTGCTAAGCACTTGTGGCAGTACAAACTAGAGTTAGAGTGTGTAAATGTATGTTGTTCTCCTCGTGAGGAGTGTGTGTAGGGATGAGTGTAGGAATGCTCAGAGAGGACAGACAGCAGGTCTTTTCACTCCTCTTGTGTGTGTCTGTAATGCACTCCTCTGACTCGACAGTGTGTCGACAATCAATTCAGTGTACACTAACGTGTTTCTGCCTCACTGAATACTCTATGTCCCCTTACACTCTCTAAACACACTACTGTAGGTGTCAAAATCGTACACACAACGAGTGTCTTGCCGTGCCGCTTTGTGGGCCTCTGTGCAAACTTTCACTGTTTTCGTGCACCACAAACTCCTAACACCTCCCCAACTCCTTTCCTACACTCCCCCAACACCTTTCCTTCTTCTTTTGCTTAGGGGAGTGGCTTTTTTCAAATCGCTAAACTGAAATTTGGAGGATAGAAAAATCTAGGCTGGGACTCCACTTTTGTCGGTTATAATCAAAAGATATTATTTATTGCAAGCCGGGGTGTTTATATCCATCCAATTTCAAAGCACTCTGAAAATAACCTAATCTTCCTCCTCTGCTAAGAGAGGAAACCAGTATGGCGGAAAATGTAGGAGACTGTCAGAGCCAAGCAACAAAAAGGAAAAAGAAAGGCATTTCCTAGTGTCACCCCTAACGATAATATTAATATTAAGCGGCTTAAAAAATAGTACCGGTCATGAATCGTAATATTATCGTTTTCAACCGGCTCAAAAGTATATAAATAAAAACGGATATAACTACATCTTAAAGAGATTTAGCTTTTCTATACATCACTGTGTATAGGGGTATAAGAAAAGGTCACATATTTACCTATCTGCGCCTACAGTCTGTTAAGCATTGCGGTTTTTCCGTTACTCCCTTATCTATGAAATTTACCGTAAAACGTGTTTCACGGGAAATCGGGGGGAAAGGTAATACGAACGGGAAAAGCGTTGGAAGAAAACTCTCGCGACTTCTCCAAACGGCGACCGGAACTCGGGGCGTCCCCCTCCTACCGGCCAACTGCTTCCCACGCAGAAGAATTTAACAAATAATGAAACAATTCCCGCCAGTCAAACTGACGACGTCAAACAAAAGATGTACCTCCAGAAAATGACCCACGAAACGGCCTGATATGGGTAATAAGGGTAATGGTAAAAAAGCTAGTGCCACCAATACCAGAAAAGGTACTCTAAATGACTGTATTATAATTAATAACTAATATTACTACTAACCGTAACGAATAATGCTAACGTACCAAATAGCAATACGGACGTAGTTGAGGAGGAAGGGTCTAATTAATTGTCCAATGCTCCCCCTTAATTAGACTCCCTTACGAGTCAGGGTCCACAACGCAACGCGCAACTGACAACTAGATTACCCAAATAAGCAAAGCGCAAAGTGAGCTATCCTACGTCTCCTGTGGAGTTCGGCAATATAGCTACACTATTAACAACTAAAGCGCAATAAGCACAACAGTGCATAAATATGACTACCAGAAAGCAGAGGTGCTAGCCTACGTCTCCACGACATGTGGAGTTCGGCAATCTAGTCACCTAATTACTAATCGCTATTCTCTTGCTATCGGGAAACCTAACAAGAGTCCTACCCAAGAGTCCACGTTGTAGAAAGTCCTGCTGTCGGGAGGGTCGTCCCTCTGAGAGGGAACGGTTCCCCGAGTCTTTAGTCCCTCGCCACATGCCGGACGCGACGGTTGTACGGCTCCCCCCGCATGGCCTTGGAATTGATGTCGGCCAGGTTTTCGTTGGAGCCCACCTTCTCGTTGACGACGAGGCCCGCCTCCACCTTCTGGTTCACAATAGCGCACCGCAGGTCCACATGTCCTAGTTTCCTAGCAAACACATTAGTTTCAGCAAGATCTAACGCTCCCTGGTTGTCACCGTACAAGATGGGGGGCTGCCCCCACCCGTACGGCCCCAGCGCGTCGGCGACCCGTCCGCCAGCGATGCCCTGTACAAAGTTGATGATTTTATCCTGCCCGTGATACGCCTCCACCATTGCGTACACCTCGGCCTCGCAGGATGAGGCTTCCGGCGCAGCCGGCACCAGACACTCGCCCGCCGCCGCCTCTAGGCACTCCCCACTCCCCGGCGCGGACGCTACCAGCTCATCAATGGTAGTTCTAGCCTTCTCCTCCACTCGCGCTTTCAATGCTGTCCCCTTTTGTGGGGCCACCGATACGTTTCGCTTCAGGCAAAAGGGAAGCACGGAGCCTCCCAGAAAGAAATGAAAGCCCGCTAAGCGAGCGCGGCGGTCATCCGGCGTACCCTTCCAACTTGAGTCGGCCCACGACATCAAGCGGGTGCCATCCGCCTTGGTAAAGCGAATGCCTTTAGATCGGGTGCCACTGAGGTACCTCACGATCTGTTCGGCTTGCTGGTAATTGAACAACTCAGGCTTCGAGGCATGGGTTGCTACCTCCCCTATTGGGCCCAAGATCTCGCGCCTAGCGATGCGGGTCCACAAGAGGACACCCACGATGTGCGGTGAGAACTGCTCTTACACGGATTGCTTACCGGCTCGCACTCCCGCATCAACCACGGCGAATCGGCAGTAGCTAGACCGGTGCACTGTAGCTTCTCAACGGCCTCCCTGATAAAGTCCTCCTGAGAGATCTTGATTGTACGGCCTAACCGACAGTCTTTCTTATCTTCGATGTTCAAGCCTACCACCCCGGTCGGCGCCTCTTGCTTAAAGACCCTACAGGCCTTCTTACCGGCAGCTAAGAACTCCGCTTCTACATCCTTACCACTGAACGCTCCCATCATGTCGTCGACGTGCACGAACACAAAGTCTGGTTTGTCCTTACCGGATAGCCAACGCCAAAAGAAGCAAGGAAAAGCGACATGAGCCTTAAAGCCCAAACCTTCTAAGAACGGGACTAGCTTGTACCGCCACCATTTGCGGCCCGCATCCGGTCTGCCATAGAGGGCTTTAAGCATTTCCCACACATACCCCGGCTCTTCTAAACCAAACGGTGGTACGATGTAACTGGGGCGATACCCTTGCTCAGCTGCGGAGTCCGGACGCCTCTGTGTACGCGGTACCAACGTCCCACTTTGACAAGACTAAGCCAAAGAACACCGTTAGGGCGAAAAGCATCAAGATGGTAAGAGCGCACGGGGTTGGGAAGTCATGTTTCCCAAAATGTCATCCCTGTATCATGGAAAACCCCTTGGCTGTCGGCTTTTGAACTTCAGGATCTCGCCCCCGGCCTCTTTGGTAGCATCAACGAGCCGGCCTTCACAAATGTCTTTCTTGTCTACTAAGTCGGCTCGGACTCCCCGGAAGCAACTTTTCTCCCAGAGCGTAGCCATCTCCTCGGCTCGGGCGTCGTCCCAGTACCCTACTAAGTTCGTCGGCTTGCTTTTCACTCACCGGTCTAGTGAACGTGGCGGCATGGGCTGTCTCCGGACCTTCGGCAAGGTACTTGACGATCTCCGAGTCCAACATACGGTCTGGGGAGTCGTCATCCTCAAACTTTACCCAGTGGGCCGGTCCGTTCTTCTTCTGCTTCTTAACCCATATGGGTTCGCTCACGTCTTGCACCTGGCCTCGTCGGACCTTGTCCCGGAAACCCACCCCGTAGGTCTTCTTGGCACAAGCACAGCCCCACTGAGTGGCTGGGGTCTAAACCCACCTTCCCTTCAGCTCCCCTATTATTTCCGGGTCGGTATCGGGGGCCTCTTCCTCTGCTTTCACGGCTTCCTGTTTAGAGGTCGCCTCCTCCTCTTCGCTGTCGGAATCGGAGCTATCAAGCTCCCCCGTGTCCAGGGCCTTCTTACCCTCACCGGGATCGGTCACCCCCACCCGGGGCTTTGGGACAAACAGCTGCTCAAGGTCGGCGTCTTCCACTAACGGGTCTCCCTTGAACGGCTCCAAGCTCATGCCCTTCTTCTCCCAGAGGGGTTGCAACAAAGGTCAGGCCGGCTGGTTGTCGTCAAATTTCTTGACGTTTCGCCATGGGAACACCCTTCCTTCACACAGGATCAAGTGTGCGGAGTACTCCAAACTCAGCCCTAACCAGACGGCCATATGCGTCCGGCTCTCGTCATGTCCTAACCTGCCCTCGATGACCATGTGGCATAGACACCCAAAAGGATGAAGGTAAGCTATCCAATTCACCTTCCTTTCTCGGGGCATAAGCTCAAACATCCGGACCTCACCACCGGATCGTTTCGGTGAAAGGTTGTGCAAGAGGATAGCGTGCTGCCACGCATATCCCAAGAGCTCATAGGGTAGCTGAGCCTTAACCAGGTTATGGCGCGCTTTGCGCCAAAAGTCACGTTGGGACACTTCGGCATAGGCGTTCTTGTTGTGTTCGTTGAGGGTGTTGATCCTCTTCCTCACTCCCGTGTCACGGACCAGCTCCTTGAAATCAGCTGAGGTATGCTCACCGTCTACCCGGACTTCCTTCACCTTCTTGCCGCTTTGCGTCTCAAGGAAGTTTATGCATTCCCGCATGAAACGCACTTGTGGTGCCGCTGTGCCATCCTTTAGGAGGCCAAAGGCATACGCGGTGTTAGCCTCGATTCCCACCATGCCGTACCAAAACCCACCATGGAGGGGTTTGCGTAGGCACCCGGACTTGTCGAACGACACAGCTTCGAACTTCTCTACCTGTGTCAACTGGTTGCTGGCCGGGTGGTTCGCTTTTCCCCCTTTTGCGGCTGGGCACTCCTTACACTCTTTTACCGCTTGCTCATGGGTTTTGTCACCCACTATCTTGATCCCGTACGCTTCACTGATGAGGCGCTGCATGCTGCTTCCGGGCCCTCCGAACTTCTGATGAAGTTGTTCACTAGTCAACTCCGTGACCTTAGCCATCTCCTTCCCAAAGAAAGCTCTAGCCTCAACCTTATCCGCAGCCAGCTCTTGGTTGGTGGACGTCACGAAACGCCACACCGTGTCCACCGCGTCAAGGTACAGGACCCTGGCCTTAAGTTCTGGGGAAATGTCCGGTATCTGGGCCTTGGTGATGTAGCCCCCTCCCTTCTTGTCGAGAACCACACTGTAACCTTCCTTAGCTATCTGAGGACCGGAGACTAAGGTTTCATCTATGTTGGGGCTAGCCCACACACTACCTAGATGTAACCTGTTCTTTTCCCCCTTTCCGTTCACTGTCGTCATGTCTAACGAGCCCTTCTTAGTCACGGTGGTCTCCCCGTTGACCGTGTCTACCCGTTTCATCCCTCGCTGAATGTTGAACGTTTGTTCAGCTCCGGCCGGCACAAAGTGCAACGTAGCTCCCGAATCGAACATGGGATCTTTGTCAGCACTCCGTCCTAGGAGGGCCTGTTCTGTTAGCCGGATACCCTTGGCCATCCATCCACGTTCGGTCATGAAACGAACTAGGTCGTCAACCGGGTCAGCTTCTCCCTCGGCTTCCGGCAAACTTGCGTATTCCTTTTCTAGTACGCTCTCACCGTCCACTACCCTTTCTCGGACTCTGAACGGCTTAGTACGAGGTTGAAACACGGCGGCACTGTTTGCTGCTGCTCCTTCTACGGCCCAATGCCTCTGCCACCTTGGCTTGTTCATGGGATACTCACTCCCCTGCGCCCAGTCGTACAACAGCCTAGTCCACTCTCCCCACCTGTTCCGGAAGTCAGCTTCATCTTTTTCTTCCTCGCCGCTCAACGCCGGACGATGCAACCGGCGCATCTCCTCTTGCTGCTCTGCCACGGCTCGGAGTCGACTCTCTCGCTCTCCGGTACCTAGTCGGGTAGGACTATCAGGCTCAGCTAAGGTTGAGGGGGCCGTAGACGGACCGATACTAGTAGTTACTGTAGGGGGTAACAGGGAAGTTACCTTTCGGTCTGTAGGGGGTACCGTCTTAGCATGGGACGCAAACCAGGGCATCCCACTCACTGAGGCTCGGACCGTCTCAAGGAAGCCAAACGCACGAGCGCCCACTGACCTACGCCTATTGCTTGGGCTGGTGGAGGGCGTAGTCACCGGATGACTATCGGTCCCGGCGGTAGCATCCCCACCACCGGGGACTGCATCAACACCAGGGTCGGGACCTATGGGGGACGGCATCCTTACGGAGCTCTAACCCCGTCCCTGCAGCTGTCCCTAGCCGGGGACTCTTCACCTTCACGCTCCCCCTTCCCGTCGGATTCCGAGGAAGGATCGGCATCGGACTGCATCTCCGGAGGCTCATCTTCCACGTCCGCCAAACCATCGGGTTGGTAGTCCTCCGGGCCGGGCCTCACCTTCACCCCTTGTACCTTTTCCCTTTTTGCTTTGAGTAAAGATTTCAGGTTTTGGCTCATGATACCACTACCAGCCTCAGCCGGCTCGGCCTTTGAACCAATCTCAACCTTCGGGGCAGGTACCGCTGACGGCCCGCTCACCCCTCTAGGTCTACCCTTACTCTCTCCACGGGAGTTGGGTGCTACCGGACGGGGGGGAGTACCCTTCACCTCTCGGGCGCGTACCGGCACCGGTGCTACGGGCGGGGGCACAACTGTGTTACTCCCCCACGAGAGGGGGATACCCCACCTCTGAAGTACATATGCTTCGCTTGGGCACCGGCCTGAGGTTCATGTTGGCGGTACACCTTCCGCCATGAGGGTACACCAGACGCCTCCCATGTTACCGGTTGACGGCTAATGACCCACTCGGTAAACTGTCCGGCACGGGGCTTCGCATAGTGGATGATGGGCAAGAGGGACCGGTTCCACGGGATACCCCGCTTCGCGGCTTCGTGTCTCACTATGGCCTCAACCATTAGGGGATGACTCCCACTTTTGATTTGGGCTTCTAACCCCCATTCTCCCATCTCGCACATTAGAGCTAGATGATCCCTTCGAGCTATGTCGGCTGCTCACCGGCGCAAGGCATTTTCTCTCTCTTGCTTGGCTCGCTGGTACTGATGCTCAACGCAATAGTTGCTATCGATGAGAGTGGCTGCCTTAATCCTAAGGCTGTTGAAGGGAGATTCAAGGTCCTTCAACCGGGCTACGCACCGGTGCTTTCCTTCCGCTACTCCATGGCACCGCCCCTCATTCATCTTATCAATGTCGGCGTCATCCTCAAGCAAGATCTCGAGACTGTTCTCGTCTTCCGGGGGTATGATCGGTTCGGGAAGGTTTGCACCCCCGGGTTTAGCCATGAGGGCTTTGTCTTTCGAGTTGCCAGTTAGGAACTTCACCATCTGGGCTAAGGCGACGCCCGGCTCCTCATCCTCGGAGTCGTCGCTATCACTACCCACGTTAGAGCCCTTTGCTGCCTCCCCCTTCTCCTTTCGGCCTTTGTCCGGGCACTTGCTCAACTTGTGCTTGCCCCCGCACAACCGACACTTCTTGCTGCACTTACCGGCGATGTGTCCCTTTTCAAAGCAGTTAAAACACTTTGGCCCCTTGCTCTTCTCGCTCTTCTTGCTTTTCTCCCCCTTGGGGGTGTCTGCCGGTTTGGGAGGTGTCTTCTTGGCTTTAGCGGGATCATGTTCAAACCTACATTGTCGGCCCATCTACACTCCCCCTGTTTGTCCCACAAGAAACACACCCCTCTCACCTTCCCTCCAACATGGAGGTAGCGGCAGGAGGCCTCACGAGTGCATTTGCCTTCCTTGCTGAAGAGCCAGCACTCGTCCTTGGGTTTCCCTTTCCCTGCCTTGCGAGCTGCCAAACCTTTCTCAGTGGAGCTAGTCACTTTGGCTCGGTCAAACTTCTCGTCGAGCTCAAGGGCACGATCTTGCACGAACTTCCACCAGGAGGCGAAGTCCCACTTGAACTGCTTACGATTCAGTTCAGCCATTTCAACCCAGACTTGCCAAGCTTTCTTTACCCTAGAGTCAGATTGCTTTGGGCCCACTAACGCGTCCTTCACTATTTGTTGCATCCGGTCATCGGTTGGGGCTTGGCCATAGTCGGCCAACCAATCTCTCCAGCGTTCAAGTCCACGCACTGACCAACGTACTGTTGCTTACTAGTAAAGAGGAAGTCATTCAGTTCCTTCACCTTGTCCTGAACGACAGAGGGGTCAGCTTTCTTGTACCGGGCTAGCAGTCTGTCCCACAGTGCTTTAGGGTTTGGCCAAAGGTCAGCTTCTCCGGAATCATCAGCTAAGTCACGTACTAGACTCTTCGCCTCACCCCCGAGCATGTCATAGATGATATTGAACACCCTCTCTTTTTGCTTGCTCATCTTAGCAAGTACACTAGCGTCATAGGCCATCACCTGTCGTGTCAGTGCGCCAGCACGATCAGCACCCCCTAGTGGGGTTTTCACCTTAGAGGGGTCCGTCTGTCCAGGACCTCGGGAGGCCCCACTCTTGCTGTCGCCCTCTAAGTCTGAGCCCTGGCCAGTTGACAGCCTCGGTTTGTCAGTGCTAGCATACCCACTAGAATAGAGGTCAGAGGTGTGCCGGTCTTCATCTTCCTCCTCCTCCTCCTTTCCTTCTTCAGTTTCAGTGGTTGGTTTATCCTTCGGACTGCCAAATACCGGTTTGTAACTCTTGGCTGGGGTTTTCTGTTCTTCCTCTACCCCTAACGCCTCCTCAAGGTTTGAAGCTTCCGATTTGGGGTGGGGCATAGGCCACAGGCGAGTAGGACCCTTGGCTTTGTCCTCGAAGTATTTCTTTATTACTTCTTCGTCCAAGTCAGCCCAATCATTCCAGTCTGCTACCTCTTCCCAAGCTAGTATAAAGGGGGGCACCTCCCTACCCTTAAGCTGTATCCCTAATACGTTTTCGCGATGTACATATTGTTTGTGGGCGTCAGCACCCTGCAGCACTTCCTTAGGGGCCTTAGCATTACAGCTTTGCACTACCTGCCTATGCAATAGGATCCATGTCTTTGCCGGTGAACGTAATCTTATTGTCTGTCTTACTAGTAGTCATTTCTAACCACCGTCAGTCTCGAGCAGACATACGCTCCACACACACACACACTTACACACAGCACACAGCTTTGCTCTCTACTTGCTAAATAGAGATAGGGTCACGCTATGCTTACGCTGTTCTGATGGCACAGACACAGGCAAGCAACCACACACACTCCCACACAGAGAGAACACAACAGAGACCACGAGCAGACTCACACACACACTACACAGAACAGTGTTTTGCTTGTCCACACCACCCTTTACTCTCTCTCTCTCTCTCTCTCTTCAACTACGTGTGTTACCACTGACTCTATTGCTCAAACTACACTGAGGCTACCTCAGCTACCACCTATGATAGCTTTCCACCTACTTAGTAACTAGCAGCTCTATTTGCAAAGTCAGTTCTTCAACCTATCTAGGTTTGTAGTTGTTTTTGTACAACCACCTAAACATTTACCTTTCGCTCCTCCCCTCGTGTCCAATGCACGGTTCTTCAGAGCTCACGACCTCACCACACCTCTCTCTCACTCCTTACACAGTCACAGCAGCGACACAAGGAGTAGATGTGATGATGCAGTACGAGTTCAACAATAACTTTGCAATGTAAGCTGTTGTGTCAGTGTGCAGTGGGTGCTCAATCCCGCCTGTCACCACGGCAAGCACAACTGGCCTACTGTTTTGCATTCTGGCCTTGCAACTTGTTGTGTCCGTGGGCAGGGTGCTCAATCCCGACTGTCACCACGGCAAGCACAACTGGTCTACTGTTTTGCACTCTGGCATTGCAACTTGTTGTGTCTGTGCCCGGCAGTGGGTGCTCAATCCTGACTGTCACCACGGCAAGCACAACTTGCCACGTCACAGAACAAATGAACAACACCTTTAGGAGGCTCACCCCTACCTCACTACGATCTGTACGCTTCGGTGTAACCCCCCTGTCTCTCTGTCCTGTCCCCCACCTTGTCCTTGCACTGCACACCAGCAGAGCAGGACGTGGGTAGTGTCTATAGTGATCAGCTGTAGCTACACGATAAAAAATACATACTTTCCTGTAACTGTGTCACTTAAGGTGGACCACAGATCCGAGGCTCTTTAACGAAGGTTCTCCTCTGCGATCCGTTGCACAGATCACGCTGCAAGGCTAATAACTAGTTGGACTCTGAAGAAAACACTCGCGACTTCTCCAAACTGCGACCAGAACTCGGGGCGTCCACCTCCTACCTGCCAACTGCTTCACACGCAGAAGACTCATGATTTAACAATAATGAAACAATTCCCGCCAGTCAAACTACGTCACACAAAAGATGTACCTTCAGAAAATGATAACGAAACTGCCTGATATGGGTAATAAGGGTAATCAGTGGTAAAAAAGCTAGTGCCACTAGCAGAAGAAAAGATACTCTAAATGATTGTATTAATAACTAATAATACTACTAACAGTAACGAATAATGCTAACGTAGTAAATAGCAATACTGACGTAGTTGAGGAAGGGTCTAATTAATTGTCTTTGAAAAGAGGCAATAGCTAAAAAGAAATTTAAACTGATCGTTAGAATTCATTTCTGAACTGAATCGAAAACTAGTTAGTGAAGTCGAAACGTCGTGCAGAGAAGAATCTAAATTGAACCGGTCAAAAAGTGTCTTATCAACGGTAAAGGTTTTAGCCGGTCGTTAAGGTACTCACTCTGATATATTAATATTGACAAGTCGAACCTAAGCAATTTACTAAATTCCTTAGATATTAATATCTAAGTCTGGAAAAGTGGCAGTCTTTTGATTTTTTTTACTTCTTTTCTCAGACTGACTTGAAAATTTCTGAACTGCTACATAACGCTTACCAACTCGAAATCTTCTCGTTAGTTCGCAGAATTTGTATTGCTTCGCAAGAGACAAACAGTCTGTCATGCAAGTGTACTGAATAAACTGGAACTTCATTGACCGTTCCAGAGTCTTTTGGTAAACTTCCCTGACTTCGGAAATATTTTGAAGCCAAATGACATCCGTGTGTGTATTCAAGTGAATGCCGGTTGGTAATTTCCTCGCCAGGGGGTTAGCCCAAATTTAGATCACTCGGCATGTTGCCAATGACGGGTTGAGTTGATCAGGAACACAGGTCAGGCCTGGGCAACATCCAGGATTGGGAGCGCGACAATCTTCGCCCGCGGAAGAACGTTAACAAGCCGCTAAATAATAATAGTAATAATAATACTGCTAATAAAAATAATAATCATAATTATAATTAATAATAATAATAATAATACTGCTAACAAAAATAATAATCATAATCATAATTATAATTAATGATAATAATAATATTAATATTATTATTAGTAGTATTATACATGGCTTCACATGTAGCACTTTGATTAATGGAGAAGCATGGGATCAAAGTTTGCTCACGTTGCATGTTAAATATATGTATTATATACACGTACATTGTATACATATAAAGGAACTTACTATTGATGCACGCAAAATTCGTATCAATTTTTATATTCAATAATAATAATAGTAATAATAACAATAATAATAATAATAATATAAATAATGATAATAATAATTATACTAATACTAATAATGGTAATAATAGTAATACTACTACTACTAATAATAATAATAAGACTTATAATATGAATAAAATAATAATACTAACACTAATAATAATAATAGTACTAATACTAATACGAACACTAATACTAATTCTAATAATACTAATTCTAATAATAATAATAATAAATATAATAATAAGAATATACTTCCTCTAAGGCATACTGATGCAGCTGATGGCACGATCCGTTTCCGGACATGAGCCTCCATGCCCTTGTTCGAGGTGCTCCATCCCCACCTAGTCAGTCTCTCGACTGATTATAGGGGCCACCGATGGAGCTCCTGAGGGCAAGACTACACTAAGCCGAGGTTATTCCGCAGTCCCAACAACCTCTTGCAAAACGTTGCCGCATGTGCAAGTGCGTACACCAAGCATGGTTGCTAGAACTACCTCAAAACCCCACCCATAACACTTTGGTATCCGCTGGGTCCACGGGCTATCAATCGGCATAGCGGAGTTTAAGATCTTCGACAGGCGCCCAACGACCCTCCTCCCCAGCATCATCCACCAAATGGATTTGAGTTGGCATCACAGTTTAACGCCGTACGGCCATTGGGCTGAATAATAATAATAATATTACTACTACTACAACTACTACTACTAATAATAATAATAATAGTGTATTGATCTGTCATGGCTGAGTCCAAGGACCATGCGCCTCCATCCCTCGACCCAACAGTCACACAGTGAATGTTGGGGAGGGAAGAGTGAATCTAACCATCCCTGATTAGCTACCCGCCCGGCGTGTCGGATACCTTGCAGGGAATCAACTGCAAATGATTGATGTTCCATATGAGAGAGTTCCACAAGACTGGGTATAAGTCGAATGGAGGTACTCCAGGGGGGTTAGCAGACATTTCATGCGGTCTGCCAGCGCATGAGGACGTTTTGCGGTGTCTGCGACGCCTCGAAACCCGTCACCACCCCTAGATCTCGGAATGTATATACCCCTTTGACCCCACGTGGTGTATGTCTTATAAGAACAACAACATAGCCTCGGAACCAGTGGGAAGAGGCCCAACCACCTCTTCCTGTGGGTGCCATACTGTGGCCCCCTCAATAATAATAATAATATTATTATTATTATTATCATTATTATTATTATTATTATGATTATTATTATACATGGCTTCACATTTGTCGTAGCACTTTGATTAATGGAGAAGCCTGAGATCAAAGTTTGCTTACGTTGCATGTTAAATATATATACATATATATATAAAGGAACTTGCTGCAAAATCTATTGATGCATGCATAATTCGTATCAATATATATTCAACCACAACCCTCACATGTTCTCTTCCTGACTTGGCAGTACATGCTTGGCTAGAGGTATGGTTAGGGTTCGTGAACGAGTCAGCAGACTTACTTGCTGTGGTTGCGGCAGGCAAGGTGGTGGTTGTGGTTGCGGCAGGCAAGGTGGTTGTGGTTGAGCCTGCAAAAAAAAAAAAAAAAAAAAAAAAAAAAAAAAAAAAAAAAAAAAAAAAAAAAAAAAAAAAAAGAAAAAAGAAAAAAAAAAAAAGCACAGCAAATAGATGGTCTTGACATGGTCATGCTCATTACATGGTTCAAAGACCCTGAGATGTTCAGCGGCTGTTTCTCACATAGAACGAGCGAAAAAAATATATATATATATATATATCAAGTAGTCACCCTGTGCCAGGCTTCCCCAGCATTCTATCTATCAACTGACAAACTGCAAGATTCAAGTACCAGATACCTGTGAGCAAGATTTGAACATGCGCACATGATATGGTATTATCTATGGACGATGATAAAGTTAGTGTGAAATGGAATATGATATTATGTTCAATCGAATAGATTTCACTACTGCTGAAGTATGAGTAAAATTTTACAGAACATGTGTGCAAACAACTAAAACAGGGGTGCAAATTGAGAAGTATTATAGGATTTCACTACTGAAGTATGGGTAAGGAATTTACAGAACATGTGTGCAAACAACTAAAACAGGGGTGCAAATTGAGAAGTATTATACGACAGTGAACCTTAACTACATTTATCTATCTATCTACATTGAGGAAGCGCTTGCCATCAGTGCTCTTTGTACTCAACACCTTCAAGTAAAACCTCCGCTGGCCAACCCCTTTGAAAATTATCCTCCGCCCCCTCACATACCCTCCTTGTAACCTTTGGCTTTCTTCATGTCGCCTTTGGCTTTTCCTCCCTCGGCCTTGGGACCTTTTCCTCCCTTGGCCTTGTTCGCCACCTGTTTCAAGAGAGAGAGAGAGAGAGTGTGTGTGAGAGAGAGAGAGTGTGTGTGTGTGAGAGAGAGAAAGAGAGAAATTAACAACGAACGATTCAAATCATAATCCAGTGAGCAAACCATCAGACTGTCGTTCCATCAACATCAAAATAAGGTATACGTTGGCCGTTACCTATCTATCTATCGATATCTATCTATCTATCTATCTTTCTGACTATATATCAAAATAAGGTGTCAAGCGCCCTCTCTACCAATAATGTAGCGAGCGAGGGAGAGACAGACATACAGACATAATATCGCACATACGTACATACATAGATCATACATACCTCGAAGACTGAGTGTCTGTGCTCTACGCTGACGAAAGGGTAGCTATCAACCTATCTATCAGTTTTATCCAGCGAGCGAGGGAGAGACCATAATAATATATATACATACACACATACACTTATACATACACACCTCGAAGACTGACTGAGTGTCTGTGCTCTACGCTGACGAAAGGGTAGCTATCAAACTATCTATCAATTTTATCTAGCATAGCTATCAAACTATCTATCAGTTTTATATAGCGAGCGAGGGAGAGACCATAATATACATACATACATACATAAATATCCGAAGGCCGACTGAGTGGTAGCTATCAAACTATCTGTCAATTTTATTTAGCGAGCGAGGGAGAGAGCATAATAACATACATACACATATACATACCTCGAAGACTGAGTCTGTGCTCTACGCTGACGAAAAGGTAGTTATCAAACTATCTGTCAATTTTTATTTAGCGTAGCTAGTACGAAACTATCCATCAGTTTTATCTAGCGAGCGAGGGAGGGACCATAATAATATACATAGATTTTCGCTGACGAAAAGATCAAACGATCCAACAATGTATCTGAGCGAGGGATGTATGTATGTATGTATGCATGTGTGTAATGCATGTATGCAATGTATGTATATTGACCTCAAAGACCGGCTGAGTCACTGTGCTCTGTGCTGCCGAGGCCGGACTCACCTATGTATGTATGTGTATGTATGTTGTAATCATTGTATGTATATATGTATTTATGTAGGTATATATACTGCGCGGCCGAGGCCAGGCTCAGCTGGTATGTATGTATGTATGAATGTGTGCTTGTAATCTTTGTATGTATATATGGTACTTATGTGTATGTATGTATGTATGTGCGTATGCATGCTTGTAATCATTGTATGTCTCTGTGCTGCCGAGGCCCGGCTAACCTGGCAGTAGTATGAATGTGTATGTATGTGTGTATGCATGCAATCATTGTATGTATATATGTGCTTATGTATGTATGTATACTGCGCGGCCGAGGCCAGGCTCACCTGGTATGTATGTATGTATGTATGTATGTATTTATTTATTGTATATATATATATACATACTGATGTGCATGTCTCTGTGCTGCTGGGGCCATGCCGAGGCCAGGCTCACCTGGTATGTATGTATGTATGTTTGTTTGTTTCTACTTATTGTATGTATATGTATATGTACTTATGTAGCCCGGGTTACCTGGTATGTATGTATGTATGCTTGTAATCATTGTATGTGTATATGTACTTACGTGACATGTATGTATGTATGTGTTTATGTATGCTTACCTGGCGCCCCACACGATTAGTCATATTACCCTGGATATGTACGTATGTATGATGTATGTTTGTATGGATATGTATGTATTACCTGGCCCCCAACACGATGAGTCATGACCATCACCTGGATATGTATGTATGTATGTATGTATGCATGCATGTATGTAATCATTGTATATGTGTATGTATGTATGTACGTATGTAATGCTTGTATGTAAATATGTACTTATGTATGTATGTATGTGTGTGTATATATACCAAGGCCGCGAGGGCGGCGAAGAGAAGTAAGACGACATTGAGGCGTCTCTGAGATTTCGGTCTAGGCACATCTACAAGACAGTGAGACGATAGTGAGCCGTCGCTGAGAACAGCTGCTTTTGGGTCTAGTCAGATCTACAACACAGTGAGACGATAAGGACGAGTGAAAAATTTCGGCTAGTCTTGCAACCGCAAGATGCGTTATTTTTTTTTGCCAAAATTTAAGGTGGCCGAAATGTTTCACTCGTCCTTAGTCAAGTGTCGCTGAGAACAGCTGCTTTTTGGTCTAGCCTCATCTACAACACAGAAATTGTGTATATGTATATGCACATGTATATGTATATGTATAAATATTGTTTCTTGCACTTACGAAACAATGTCTACGAAGTAGGATCGTCTCGCTGACAGGCTCTCTCTCTCTCTTGTTTTTTTTTTGTTTGTTTGTTTTGTTGTTGTCTGTTTACTTACCATGGACCTGTTGTTCATAAATGGCGCCGGAAGAGATGGAAATCAGTTTGTCTGACAGTGACCAGCATATATATACATATACATATACAAATACATATGCATATACGTTTACATATATGCATATACATATACATATACATATACACACACATACACATATACAAGCAACCAAGACACAAGCAAAGTGGAGGTACGATCTGGTACGCACGCTTGGTATGTATGTTGTATGTATGTATGTATGCGTCTCAGACTCTTTCGGTTGCTCGTGTGTCATTTGCATGCGTAAAATAAAATTGTACGTGTCTGTTTTTGCGTGCACCTTCTGAGTGTGTGTGAGAGAGAGAGAGAAGGGGGGGGGGGGGGGGGGGGGTGATTCGTACGTGCGTCTTCTATGTGTGTGTGTGTATGTATGTGAAAGAGAGTGAGAGAGAGAGAGGGAGGGATGGGAGGGAGAGCGAGAGAGAGAGAGATAGAGAGAGAGAGAGAGAGAGAGGGAGGGAGGGAGGAAGGGAGGGAGAGCGAGAGCGAGAGAGAGAGAGAGAGAGCGAGCGAGAGAGAGAGAGAGAGAGAGAGAGAGAGAGAGAGAGAGAGAGAGAGAGAGAGAGAGAGAGAGAGAGAGAGAGAGAGCGCGATCTCTAAGTGCAGCAGAAATACAGCAGACAACACAAGATTGAAAGAAACAGGCAAATGAATAAGCAAGACATTGCAGATAACATTAAGCATCAAACTGTTAAGATCGAAATTGATAACAAGCTGCGCATGCAGGGAAACTAATCGCAAGAACAACCGTCCAAGAAAATTATTTTTTTTTATCGTTTTTCCCGTTAGCCGAATAAGAAAAATTAGATTGCTTCCTCCCTGGAAAAGATAAGTACAGATGACGCACAAGAATGCGGAAAGAGGGCAAAGAGAAAAAACTGAAAGCGGGAGCAACAGACAGCACACCATTACGGTTACAGGTTGAAAAGGCGTGGGCCAGAATTACACTCAAAACAAACTTTGAACGAGTACAGAAGTGAAGTTAGACGTAACTTGTTATTCAAAAATAGCGTGTATGAGAGGAGTGATCAAACGAGTCAAAAGGTATGCTGACCTGTCTCGTTGGACATCTTGAGTACTAACCCGCAAACAGGCAAAGTCTACTGGTTCAAAAGACGTTTGGCCCAACGACACTGTTCAAAAAAAGCTTGGCCTGCCATTCAGCTTTGCCACTTTTTCTAACTGAAACAGAAAAAACTTTTGGCCTGTCATTTTGGCTTTGCCACTTTCCATGAAATCTGGGTAAAACAGCCAACGCCTTTCATTCTTTCTGCTTTTTCTTCCCTCCTCTCCTTGCTCCTTCCTTTTTCTTCCCTCTCTTTCCTCCTTCTTGACCTTCCTCCTTCATTCATTCTTTCTCCTTCCTCCTCTCTTTTTGTTTCTTCTTTCTTCTTTCTTCTTTCTTCTTTCTTCTTTTTTCTTTTTTCTTTCTTCTTTCTTCTTTCTTCTTTCTTCTTTCTTCTTACTTCTTCCTCTTTCATTCCTCCTTCTTCCTTCTTCCTCCTCCTTCTTCTTCCTTGCTTCTCAAGTTCTTCTTCCATCCTCTCCTTCCTCCTTCCTCCTTTCTTCTTTCTTCTCTTTCGAATTATTCTTTCTTCTTTCTTAAGCTTCTTTCTTCTTTCTTCTTTCTTCTTTCTTCTTCTCAACATTATAGATTAGCAGCAGCGAGCAGGCAAACACATGATGATATGGTAGAGTCTGCAAGAGAAATTTACGTGTTGTGGGAAGCGAAGCAGAAGAGACTGAGAAAGGAACGTAGGAAGGAGAACGAGAGGAAGAGAGAGGGTAAGGGAGCGAATCTACTGTTTGGAGAGGGAGAGGGAGGAGAGAAGGGAGAAAGGAGAGAGAAGAACAAAAAATATGCTAAGAACGGGAAGGGCAAGGGCAACAAGAATGGTAGTGATAGTTCAGAGCAGGAGTGGTGGCTGACAGCGACATGCTATAACTGCTACCAGACTGGACACACAAATCGTTTTTGCCCCAAACAAAAGTCAGGCCCCAAACAAACTAGTCCAAATGCAACTCACTCTAACTCCACAAAAGGAAAGCAAAGAGACAAGAGTGGCAAGTTCAAAAAGAAAGGAGCCAAAGGAGTCACTCTCGTGAGGGGAGAAGTAGGAGAGGAGGGTGAAGAGGAAGAAGAAGACAAGTCTGAAGGGGAAGACAGCTCAGAAGAAGAGTATGTGCTAGGCATGATGGAGGGTGCAGAAGAAACAATGGAGGGAAACATAGAAAGTGGGAAAGCATTATTGCTTGTGAAGCAGAGCAAGAGGGCGAGGAGGATAGTGAGCCTCCAAAGGAGCAAATTGACAACAAGCCCTTAGAAAAATCCGCAAGAGCCCGTGGGGGGGGGGGGGGGGGGAGCTGTCGAGTGCTCCATTGGCTCGAAACAAACTCCGAGACAGACCCCACAACCCTTCACCTCGCACTCTCACTAGTGCTCAACACCCCGACACCTCTACAACCACTCCTGCCCTCACAACCTCACGAGACACACAACGTGTGACACCCTCACCATTGCAACCAAAGCCATCGCAAGTGAAAGAGAAAGAGAAACGGAAAAGTGAGAAACCGACACTCACACCCTCTCAGAACTCAAGACAATCAAAGAACGAAACACCACGTCCCACTACACTCACTCCTAAGAGCCACACCACAGGCCCACTAACCACTCGTTGTACTGTGCTGAACTGGAAGGGAGAACAGTGTGGAGTTGAGTTTGGACAGGGGGGGAGTTGGGGCAAGGCGGGTGAGGCAGCAAAGATGCTAGTGTATGCAGACTTATGTGGTTATCATGCCAGTCAAGACCCACTATTCCCTGACATTGACCTAGCACAAGACCCTTCACGTCGCCCACGCCCTTCCCGTGATTATCCGTCAGAGAATGAGATGATAAGCATACTGAGAGAGAGGAGGAAAAGGGGGCGAGTGCACAGCAAATCTCGCAAAAAGATACGGCAAAACCAGTGAAGAAAAACTCACTAAGTCCCGCAAATATCGGAGGAAAAGACAAGGAAAGTGTCGAAAAACCCGGTAAGAAAGGAGTTAGTACAGATTCATGGAATGATGCTGTTTTGCCAGGAAAAGATGCAAGGACCGGCGGGACTAGAGCTGGAAAAGAGATTGTATTTGATGAGGCTGATGAACGTGTAGGAGGGACAAGTGAAGGCAAGTCTTGGCCACCATCGCTACTATCACAAGGTCAGTCTCCTTTGGATAGAGTAGGAGACAGTGTAGAGTCACAGACAGAGCAGACAAGCGAGATACACACACATGAAACACCTGTGAGGAAGAGCATTAAAAGAATCACAGAACAAGGAAAGGTAATAAGCTTTGAAGACTTTAAGAGGATAAGTGAACAGCTGAACAACGTGTTTTGGATGATGAAACGGGGGATGTTGTGATGATGACAAAGAAGGAAGGAGAGAGAGTAGCAGAAGCAGATGGACTGTTGACAGATGTGTTTTGGGCTGTAAACGAAGTATTTCTGAAGCATGCAGCAGGCACACCACAAATCACAAGAGAGACAGTCATAGAGAAGAGAGCAGCAAGAACCACTCAGGGTGCAAAAGCTAAGGAAAGAGCTAAGTGGGAGTGTGAGTTCAGACACAGTGAAGGACATCCAAGACCTGAGAAGACTGAAATAGCTAGGTTGCTATGTGCGTTAACGAAGGGAGCAGAAAAGATAGTAGTGACAGAAGGTTTGTGTTACGACCCGGACTGCAAAGAGAACGAGTTTTACACAGAGCTGTTAGGAATTATAGATTATGGAATACTCGACTAAGCTAAAAACCACGACAATCAATTTGCTCTTTTCATCGTACGATCGATGCCCCACCTTATGGAGATTTGGCATGAGGTAGAAGCGAGAGGGGTTACACTGAACGCACTTTTGTGGCAGCTACACTCAGGAGATGCATACAAGTGCTTCAGTCCAGAACAGGCAGCAGCGAGAAAGAGGGAGTTTGATAGGAAGAGACGGGAGATAGACGGACACTCAGATATGGAGGAGGATGATGAGGAGTTTGACCCGGAGAACCTAGAACACTCCAGAACCTCCGAGGAGATGAGGTCGGGAATTCCCATAAGCTTTAAATCGTATTGCGAAGCACGAGAAGAGCTTGATCGGATATACGAGGAGAGATTTGAGAAGAGAAGAAAGAATAAAGCCGAAGGGAAAGAGAGTAAGGAGGAAGAAGAGGAAGATCACAATCTCATGGTAGACGATAGCGAGACAGTAGGACACAAGAAAAAGATGATAGTGCAAGACAGCGGATCGTCCAGGGACATAGCATGCACACCGCACATCTTACACAACGTCCGAGAGATTGAACCCGTTAGCTTAGTCACCGGAAACGGGGAGAGTGTGGTGCGAAACATGGGGGAAGCAAGGTTGACAAGAATAGATGGATCAGGAAAGCCAGTTTTGGTAAAGAAAGATATGTTGTTAGACAACAGGGTGCCAGTCAACATTATGTCTACTGGAAACATGGACCATAACCACCACAGATCTATTATTCACCAAAATGGGCAACTACTAATCCTAAAGCACCCCATAAGAATTAAAGAGAGTGACATGATCGTGAGGGGGAGACTTACACCTGGCATGCTCTATCGCTGGGACAATGAGAAGGACAAGCCCCTCAACATAAACGAGCGTTACAACCCCAGAGTGAAAGAGAAGAAGAATAAGACGGGGTAAGCGGGGCGGGAATCCCCAAAGAGAGAGAAAGTGAGAGCAAGCAAGCGAGAGGAAGTGAGAACGAGGAAGCTAGAGGCAGCGTTTTATACGCTATGTATCCTGAGAAAGGTAAGAAGGGTAAGCCCGTTGACATTTATGTCATACATCAGTGTAGTGGGCATAAAGCTCTACCAAAGACCTATGCATTAGGCAAGGCAATGGATAGAAAATTAACAGGAAGCGAGGATAGTGTTAGATTTTGTGAAGCATGTATGATGGGAAAAGCTAAAGTGTTACCCAGATTTAAGGTTAAATAGAATTAGAAGAGCGAGTTACCCTTGTGAGATTTTGCATATAGATACTTCCGGACCTTGGGCAGTAATGTCAATTCACGGTAAGTACTATAAATTTTGCGTTACACACGATTACTCGGGGTACATCAAAGATTATTATTTACGTTACAAGAACGAGTTTGTAGATTGTTTGAAGCAAGCGGTAACATGGTTTGAGAGGCAGACAGGGAAGAAAGTCAGACAGATCACTTGCGATAACGAGTTCGATGTCCCAACTGAGATTATAGAGTGGTGGAAACCTCTACCTACCTGCTTTCCTATGTACATTACACCTAAACATCCTATAGGCTTAAGTTGTCGGATAGCTGGCTTGTAGCCCAGACATTGCTCAAAAGGTGAGGTTCCCTTCCTAGGCCCTGTCGTGGCTGGTAGAATGTTGTGCAATGTTGTGGCTGTGTGTTCCATTTCCGCCCAAAATTGGGGTGGTAAATTAGCCTCGTATCGCATGGCCCGGGCTGGTCCTGCTGTGATGTCGTTGACCTTCTTAGCTATGGGATTACCATCTTTATCACCTGGAGCACTAGTCTTCCAAATGAATTGTAGAGGCAAAGGCAACTATAGGGGAAAACTTGTGATGTTACTTGGATATGATGTATTCAAGGAACTATACCGAGTTTGGGATGGTCGAAAAATCATCACAAATGTGCGTAATGTACGCTTTAACCACAATGTAGTTGGCAAGGATGCTCACCCACCCAGAGAAGTTAAATGGGACGAGGAGGAATCTGCGGGGGAGGGTAATGACACCGTCCAGCTAGAACAGCCGTTAGACGAACCCGAACATAAAGATGAGGGGGAGTTAGACAAACATGAGGAGTTACAGGAAGAAAAAGACATTCACCGTCCAGATTCCGGTCTCCTATCAGAGTCGAAGGTAGAACTAGCTGACAACAAGGATGATGGGGTAACCCGTCACATCGTTAGAGGGGCAAATCCCCGAAGCAGACCACCCTAGTAGGAGGTACGTAGAGGGAGACGCGCCCACAAAGGGCCTCACTTGGGAGCAAAGTGACAAGATCACATCAGCTAACATAGTGAGAGGGAAACGAGAAGCAAAGGTTAGGACACCAGTTATGCAACCACCTCCAGAAAAGAAGGCAACAGTAAAAGCAGCTACATTGACAGGAGAGAGAGTTAGTGTGCCGGGAGTAGCTTTCGGAGAAGAATGGGCAAAGGAAGAATATGGAGACAACTGGCAATCAGTTAAGAGAGAAGGAAAAGTCTTAGAACCATGCGAGAAGGGAGAGAGACTTAAAGTCCGTAAGATGCCTAAGCCCAGTCACTTCGTAGTCTTTGACGACGGTCAAGTAGAAAAGATGTTAGATAGCGAAATTAGAAAGTATCGGATAGATAGGATAAGACCCGTCGGAGAACTAGAGCATCCCGAGATGTCCGCAGAAAGTATCGTAGAGGATCAAACCACTGCGTTACTGTACCTGACATTGAAGGTACCAAAGGCAATCGTTGATGAGGGATTGATCGCGAAAGAGTTGAAAGCAGGAATGGATAAAGAGATTGAAGCTCTAAAGTATTTTAACACTTACACGTGGGTAAGCCCTAAGGAAGCGAAAGAAAAAGGAGTAAAGGTAGTGAGACTAACATGGGTACATAAAGTCAAACTAGACGAAAAGGGACGTAAGTTCATTAAGTCAAGGTTAGCTTTGCGGGGAGATATGCTAGAGCCAGGAGTTAGCTATAACCCAGATCAATTATTTGTGCCCTGTGCCGCGCATCGCTCATTACTCTTTTTGTCTAAGCTTGCAACATGGCATGGACATAAGCTATACAGTATAGACTTCAAAAACGCTTATCTAAATGCACGAATGCATGATCCTGTTTATGCGTATGCATCCGATGGGATAGACAGTGAAGAGCATAAAGGCATGATATGGAGAGTAGATGGAGCTCTGTATGCCGCGCCGCAAGCTGGTAGGAGATGGTATAAGATCTTAGCCCCTAAGTTAGAGGAATTAGGATTCAGGTTACTAGACTCAGATTTATGTATGTTCGTTGAAAAGGATAAGCCGATAAGAGATGCTATCATTGCTATTTTCCATGTAGATGATCTTATTTTCTCAGCTCCTAACGAACAAGCGTATGACCGTTTCGCTAGTAAACTAGAAAAGTTTTATCCTCTTAAGCGTTTGGGAGTGGCTAAAGAGTTCAAAGGGATAGAGATAGTTCAGGAAGGAGGACGCATTTTATTGCATCAGAAGAAGTATCAGAAACAGATTTTAAAGAATGTAGGATATGCCGATGTTAGACCAGTAAGCACTCCTAGTGCAGAACATGAGCCCGAACCTATGGGAGAAACAAGCTCTCTTAGAAAGCATTCAATTCCTAGTTTAGTAGGTAAACTTTTGTTTCTAACTAAGATGACACGTCCAGATGCTGATCAAGCACTGAATGCAGCTAGCGTGATGCAGACAGTAAATCCAGGACTTGCTTATGCTTTACTAGGTAGGATTTTCAGATATCTGAAAAGTTCGTATCGCGGTATTGCATTTCACGGGCCTAAATCGTCACAAGAAGGAAGGACGTACCCCAAGATTACTTTATGGCCAGATGCAGCACATAAGGTCTGTAAGAAAACCGGAAAGTCAGGTACAGGTTATATAGTGCTTTGGGGTGGAGACCCGGTAGCTTGGTTATCGAAACGACAGACTAGAATTGCTCTAAGTTCTAATGACGCGGAAATTTTCGCAGCAGCAGAGTGCATACGAGAAGGATTGGCTATCAGACACATAACAGAAGAGTTAGGCATAGCACAGAAAGGGGCCGATAGAGCTTTACGAAGATAACGCACAGACTATCTTAGCAGCAGAGAGGGGAATGTCAGGACCACGTACTAAACACTTACCCTTAGAACTGCATTTCATTCATCATGCACAGAGAGACAATGAGATTAAATTTGTAAAGGTAGGAACTAAGAAACAAATAGCAGAAGTGTTAACCAAACATGTTCCTAAGGACCAATTCGAATATCTCGTTAGTAAATTTATGGTAACACTTGATCCATAATTTGCCATCTCAAGTTTGCAAACTCACGCAAAATACGCAAATTTACGCAAAGTCAACTCATGTCGTTGTTTTGTGAGTTTTCTCTCTTTAAGTGTGCAGGAAGTGTTTTGCGCAGGTAGTCGAGCGGCATCTTTACGCATTGCTTCCATTGAAGTTGAAGTCGAGCGCGAGAACGAAGCGCGTGGATCGTCCACCATCGGTCGTTGATCGCGGCAAGAGCGGAAGAAGAGCATATGCCGACGGAGCGGAACGCGGCGGGAGTAGTTTTTAATGGCGGAATGGCAAATAACTAATTATATTGGACTCATTGAGTCAGTAATGTAATTTAGTCAAGCACTAATTTTGTCAGCCAGAGGGACCGATGCTGAAGTTTCAATCGACAAGTTCGAGATCATGCCAACACGGCGAAGAAGCGGCGGCGATGGACTTGAAGCAGAGACAATGTTTAAGTGTTGAGTCATAACTGACTGAATTTGAGGTTGTCAAACGGATGTAACTACTTTTCAGTTTTACAACTTGAAATCAGTGCCATTATCGCAATATGCAATAGTTATTAATTGTAGATGTATTGATTACTTATAACTTGCATTATCGACATAGAACTAAGGGGGAGCGTTGGTAGGACAATTACGTTTTACTTTTAGTGATTGCTTTGTGACTGGTAAGTAATTTATCCGTATAGTTCTAGTCAATAATTGTAACGGACGTAACGGTCCATATTGGCATTCAGAATCGGACAATAACCATTGTGTAATAATTATAGTCGTGCGGACTTTATTTCAGTTTCATTATTACCTTTGAGTTTGTCAGTTCTGCTATATACGTGCGGATTAAAAGTGTGTAGGCAGGGGATGACCCTAAAACGACAAAACCAGACACATACTGTGTTGGTTGACTGCATAGTGTGTATGAGGGCAGAGGGAAGCCACAAAAATGCGACGGCAGGTGAACAATCTGTCGAAACAAATGTGGTTTTGGTTACCTCTGTCCTTATACGTCGTTGTATAGCCACTCTTGAAGGAGAGGGCTGTTCCAAATCGATCTGTTGACAGAACACACCAACTCTGTGTGTGTAGTTTTCTCTTGAGTGGAAAAAAATTCGAATTGTGAGTTTGTATACAACTCTTCAAGTAGGCGGATACAACGAACTCTTAATAAGAACACTATGGCTGCTTTGAGTCCTGACTCAGTGTGAGCAGGTGAAATACCAGTAAATAGTAGAGAGGTCACTTCGTTTATTTACGTAATTTCGAACTCTTGGCCGGCTTGGGTGCAACGTACGGTCACGTGCAGAATGTAGATTGTGAGGTCTCCCGTTCTCAAACGGATAGTGTCGCGAGTCTTCAAGTAAACAGTCATAAACTGATAGTTATCGGGTTGTTGGACTTGAAAATTCCCCAAATTGATTTGGGAAGCCTCAAGGCGAAAATGACTGGCAACGGAAGACAAGTTAGATATTGTGTTTTTTCCGTCCTTGTTCACAAATTTCCCGTAAAGCGTTTTCACGGGGAAATCGGGGGAAAAGGGTAATACGAACAGGAAAAATGGCAATAGCTAAAAAGAACTTTGAACCGATCGTTTGAAATCATTTCTGAACGAAATCGAAAACTGGTTAGTGAAGTCGAAACGTCGTACAGAGGAGAATCTAATGAACCGGTCAAAAAGAATATCTTATCAACGTTGATTAGGTAATACCCGGTCACTCACGGACCTAATACCTTAGACGCCGGTTTGCTGAGAGACTCCGTTAGAAGCCACGATACCAATCGACAGAGTGGAGAACACCTACTCCACTGCACACCGCCCCCTTCAGCTACTGCTCTACGTTCTGGCTTGCTCCTGGTACACCTACATGTGGAACCAGTCACGTTACGACGACCCAGTATCTAAATACAGTGAGCACAAGCGACGATGCTTGGACCCCGACCCCATCCTGGGCTCCCGTCCAGATACCCTACGCACCGACAATAAGTTTCAGGAGGAAATCAAGGCTGGGAAGACTACTCGCCTCCTCTCCAACCTCTCTCGCACTCAGACTATCCAATTTATCTATGATTTATTGACAAGCTATGTGAGCGACGTACGGGATATCCTACGAAAGAACCACAAGGACAAGTCTACATCGCTGCCCCAGGTCCCCATTTCCCCTCAAGCTAGCCTAGACCTTCTTCGTAACCCCGACTGGACCGACGCTGAAGTCCACGCCCATTACCTGGGACCTACTGGCTCGCTAGCAGCTGCAGAGAGGCATTGGAATCAAATTGGCAACTTCATTCCTGTCGAAGTCTTTCACAACTACTACCCAGCCGCTGCTTCAGCTGCTGGATTGGCAGGACCACCATCGACAGCTGCACTTTCGGGTATACCGACTGGCACTACATCGGCCGCAGCACCAACATCGACTGGTTCATCTGGTTCGTTACCTACTGGACGCTCCTCTGCACCAACATCGACTAGCTCACCTAGCTTGCTGCCCGCTGGCAGCTCTTCTACGTCGTCATCGGCCCCTGCATCCGCGGTGCTGACTCCGTTGACTCCGACATTGCATTTGGGTCCAACCCCTGCAGGCTCACCGACCCTCCGCCAGACTGTTCTACCCTTCATGCCCCCGATATCCAACATGACCTTCTCGTCCCCGGATTCTTCGTTTCCACGAACCGGACGTCTCGCTCGACTCCTGCCCCGCCACGTCCCCTGGTACCACCACTGGCCGCTCTATTCGTCGGCAGGGCGAATGAACCGGTAAACTGCTCATTGGCCATGACCTCCTACCTCGACACGCTCCTCACGTCCCCACAACGACCCAACGCACCCTTTGTCGAACAATCCTACGACGCTAACTTGTTCGCTTCAAGTTCGATACTTAACCCGACTACTTCACCTATTGCGGCCCTCATTGGTCCACCACAGACACCTGCACGTCAGCCACTGATTCCCGCACGAGGAACAGGGCGACCTGCACCAGCATTGCCCAGTTCAGGCGCTAGCACCCTTCCAACCATCCTGGAAATCCCTGCACCTGCAACCATTCCTCTGGCGATGGAAAGCAAGGCCGCTGGAGATGCAGCAACAATCGCAAGAGAAGAAGCAGAGCGCGAGGCTACCGAATGTGCTGAAGAAGTGGCACGACAACTTGCCGAGGAGGAAGAACGAGAACGGGAGGAGGAAGCGGAACAAGCACGGGAAGCAGAACGAGAACGGGGACGAACACGAGAACGGGAACAAAAAGCGGACGAAGGCACCGAAGACAACGTCGGCAACGAAGGCGATGGCGAGGCCAACAGAGTGCCAGGCCAAGGTGACAACCCCGCTGGACAACCACAACTCAGCGCACCACCAGCACCCCGTTTGGGGGGTTCCTCTGGTGATGGAACTTCATCCCAATCTTCGCCGCCCCGCCGTACCACTCGCTCGAGTACCTCAGGCGCCACGTCGGGCTACCACATGTACATGTTGTCACGCCCTTACGGATCTGTGCCCGCACGCCGCACCATGTTCGCGTTGTCGATCCCGACAGTGATACCGACGCCGGACCAAGCTACCTTCGCGCGCGAATTTGCGATCAACTACCATATCTCCAACACACCGATCCAGCTGGTGATCATGCACGCCATCAACAATGTTCGATCATGGGGAGATAAGGCTACGGTTGCCCTCATGGAAGCCTGTTGGGCTCGCTTCGTTCGTGTCACCGATTCTATTCAACAGGTATGGTGTTCACTGTCTCTCATCTGTTTGCAATTTACCCGCGACATTATCCACGGCCGTTTGAATAAACACGATACACGCAAGACAGCTTTCCAAGCCCTCAACCTGCGACGCTTCAGAAAGGAACAACTCCTAGCGTGCGTCAACCGATGCATCACGCATTACGAGGCAGCACGCCTGACCGGCGTAAGCATCAGCGACGGAAACCAGATTGAAGACTTGGGCCGCATGTTGACCCCTATGGAACGCGACAAGTGGAATCAACAAGCAGATCAAGTCTTGCTTCTACGGTCTCGGATGGCCGCGCAACTTGACTGACTTTCTTCCCTGGGCCAGGACCCTTGACCCCAACGTCATGACAGAATATCTGCTGGGAATGGAGATCCCGGTTCACGCGGGTACCGAAGAGCCACCTACGCGCAAGCGGGATTACACTCGCCAAGGCCAACCGTCCACCCGTACTGATCGTCGGAGACTGCAACTGCCTCGACCAGCAAAAGCGGCCACGGAAAACACCAACCCCAATCGCCCTCCTCGGCAGAAGCGCAAGGCAGATGCCATGACTATGACCCAGACCGCTCCTTCACAGAAATCGACTCGCCCAGACAAGCGTTTGAAGACGACCCACCCGGATAAGAAGGAACACCCGAACAAGAAGAAGCCGGCACCGCGTCAGCATCTCACAGGAGCCAACGCTGTGGTGATCCCTTCGAAAACGTCTATGTCTACAACTAAGACTGACCCACCGAGCAGACCGTCAAACCAAACCAAACGTAAACCGTTTACGGGCACTCCCTGCGCCTACTGCAAAGAGCATAACAGCTTTTTGAAGAAGGATCAACTACCCCGACATTCGTTTGAGGAATGCAAGCTCCGTCAACAACGCTGCCAAGACGAGAAGAAACACTGTGATTGGAAGCCACCAGCGGCCCCTGTTCGTAACACTCCGCGCGCTTTCCACATGACTACCCGGTCCCGCTCGGCATCCCCGTTGGTGCCAACGCCTCCGCCCCGACGGATCGCGACAATCCCGACAGTGGTTACTGGATGTGTCTGGGTCGCGAAACACCCCCTCAACCGCCCGCCTATCGGTATGACTAGTACTACATACACCTTGGATTCCGCCTGCAACTGCAAAGGCGTGGCCCGCCTCTCATGGGTTATGCAGCACGGGTTCATTATTCGGAAGTTGCCTCCTGTAGAAGCAAGCTCGTCCGTCGGCATCGACGCAGTACTCACCGATGGCATCGAACTTTTTGTTTCCGCCGATCCTACGTCGCCACTCCATGCGGTTACTATTTACGTGTTAACCCACCTGCCCGATCGCGTAGACCTGCTCTTCGCCAACGAGGTGGCTGCACAGATCAACTTGTCCGTTGACGAGGCCCAAAGGATCAAACCAACGGACTACATCCCTCTCAAGCCCAAGGCCAGACAAATTGTTTACGAGACGGAGTTCCACCTTTTCGACACGCCGCTTCAAGTGGGCGAACGTCAGCTAGCCACCGTTAGCTACGACTTTCGTCCGGAGACTTTCGCTGAGGCGACTTCATACCCAACTTCCAAGATCAAACAAATCTTTGGGAACCGCCAGTACACAACCGGCAGGTTCTTATGATCTTCTTTCCACGTCCCAGGCTCACCTCTATGGCCGTACAGTAAATCTCTTTATGTCCGAAAGAAAAAGACAAGGAGATAGAGGTGAGAAGAAACCAGCGGAAACCGACGAAGAAGAAGAAGAAGAACCGGAAGAGGTAGAAGAAGAAGATCCAGTCGACAAGAACGATTCTACCTACGCCCCCACCGACGGGGATGAAGACGAAGTTCAATACCACGACAACCCTTCAGTCAAAAGGCCAAATTCCGCCATCTCCAAGAGAACTCGCCATCAGGAAAACAAACGCACCTTTTTGAAGAAACAGAAAACGCAGACGTCCCCGGACACGTCCGATACGACATCACCGGCGCTGTCCCACTCAAGTCCTGATTTTGACGATGTTACCCAACAGGAGAGGGTCAACGACCGTCTCGCGTGGACATCTCTCCGACACGCCCGACGAACATCCGATTCGAAAAGCAGCCCGGCAGCGCGACCCCTCGTTTTTGAATCCTCGCAGGCAGCCTCGTCGTCGGCATCATCATCGTCATCGCCGGTGATGACATCGTTCTCTCCGTCACAAGCAGCATCGTCACCGTCACGGGCGTCATCATCGTCATCGCCACTGACATTGCCAGCAGCTCCGGCGCCCCCACCGGCCGTCCTACCGTCCGCAGCGGCCTTTGGTCCATCAGCATCGGCCCCGGCACAACCTTTGCCGAAACAGCTTCAAGATGCGTTGGTAGACCCTCCATCATCCCCGGTTTTACCGGTACCTCTGATGTCTGGTCGCCCACGCACGACACGAAGTAATTCGGGTAAACAGGAACGATCCCCGTATACCCCAGCTTCCTCGTCACCTTTGCCATCCAAGACAGGGACTCCAACCCCTGCTACACAACGAACTACTCGCCGACTCCAAGGACTGAGCAAAGAAGCCGAACAGGCACTACAGAACACGTCTAGTAGTTCATCGTCTTCTTCCAGCAGCTCATCGTCTTTGTCCGGAAGCTCGCCGGTGTCACCCCCGTCTCCTGCGTCCCAATCACCAGTAGAGAAATCACCAGCGGCTACATACTCGCTTAGCCGCTGGGTCACTTCATTACCCGGACTTGCACCTGGGAAGATCGTAAAGCTAGTGGACGCCCGCGTGACCTATCAAGCAGAAGCGCGTCAACTCCATTACCGCCTACACCGAGTTCTCCCAAACGTGAACGATTCGTAGAAGTTGTCACATGGCCACCTGCCGAGTGCAATGGTTTCGAAGGATTCACTACACGCCCAGGTGAGCGAATGCGTAAGGAAGCGATAATGCAAGGATCCCCCGGCACCGATGCGACACTCTACATATCGCGGGAAATCTATGCCACTTACTTCCCAACGCTGGCGATGGTAATGTTTCCGGGCACCCACCCCAGATGCAGACACCTGGGTTACTGGATTCCCAAGCATCTTACTACCTGCCAGGGCCTATGGCCGGACAATACACATGCGCAAAACGACATTCCGCGCGTGGAACGTCACATGACTAAATCGCGAGAAACCGTCGATGGCAGCTATGACATCTTGGCTTCCGAGGACCCATTGGGGCTATCAATACCGAAGCGATGTGTTTGTTCCGTGCTGGCGACAAAACAGCACCGAAGATGACTTGTCGTGGCCCAGGCCCGCTCACGGAATTCGCGCTGAGAAACATCCTCAACATCGAAGAGGGCGCCACCATGATGTCACGCCTCCACCAGCATAACGCTACGGCTGTTATCTTCCACTTCTGCCCGCAGAATGGAAGAAACACCGCCCAACTTGTTGCCTCCTCTCTAGTTAGCCCCAATATTGAACCCACAGGCAATGTTGGTTACTTTCGACAGGGCATGGCTTACTGTCCCGTTGGACGCCCGTGGGGATACAGATCCTCATACTGCGGCTTACTCGTGGGAGCAGACCCCAACGCGTCCCCTTTGGCGGCCATCCTCGAAGGTCAACTCCTATTTCCATGGTGCAGCATGGAGGATCCTACTCCTCAACACATGCACTTCGAACCACATATCGAAGACGAAGAAAGGTACATACGCCGCGTTTTCCAACTCCCGACGCGCGAACGTTGCTTCGCCCTACAACATTACTTCCATCGCCTCCCGTGTAATGATCCGATCTGGTTCAAGATCCTCTCTGAAGACCATTACTATGACGAAGGAAGTGAATGGACGGGAATCAGTATGGTCAGAGAACGATCCTACGAATGCGTCGTGGACCTACCACGTAGTTTCTTCGACTCTTGTAGCATCACCGCCTACTACACTGATGAAAGAGACGCAACATTTCTGCAACAGTTTTTCATGGGCAGCAATCATATGGGACACACAAATGTCATAGACAGGACTGTGGGAACGACTCAAGTGACCGACTCCGAACTTCATGAGTACCTTCCAAATGCTCCCAACTGGAATGCGGCACCCGGCGCCACATGTGTCAAAGATTCTTTTGCATGCACGTTCCACTGGGTACGCTACGACCATGTCCCGTGGCACTTGGCACAGTGCTTCTTTATGATCGTTGGAAGCGAAACCGGACTCCGATTCAGCCAGGAGATCCACGTGGTCCAACACTCCCATGACACTGTCCCATGCTCGACAGACATCATCAATCCGGCGTACTCCCGCGATAAACGCCTCCGTGGCTACCCCTACGGAGTCTCGGTTATTCGCAGGTCCCAGACAACAAATGAACATCGACACTTTCACGAGTGGACGACCTCCAATCACCCCCCACCCGCTTACCGCGGAGACGACCATACCCAGTACGGATGATGGTCAAATCTCAAAGCAAGCCGAATGGAATTGGTCCTCCACTATTTCTACACGGAAATGAAAATGAGCACTCAAGATCTCGAGTACGAAGTTTTACTGACAAACGTACCAGGAGGAAACTGTACAACGTCCCCTGAAAAAACAAGAGTCAACTATCATATCGGTTTTCCTCACGCTGCGCTCATCCATCCAGGTTTTGACATCCAGCCGCGCCTACCAACTGATCGATTACGCGGCTCGTGGCCAGAACCAACCCAGCTCGACGACTCTCCAGCGAGATCTGACAGCAAATCTGGGTCCTCATCGAGCTCCAGCTCGTCATCCAGCTCGTCATCGAGCTTATCGAGTAGCTCAAGCTCATTTTCATTAGCACCGGCCCCAGCTCAGCCCCCAGCGGCCCAAGCTTCGCCACCACCGACCCAAGCTCAGCTACCGGTGGCACCACCTTTGGCACCACCGGCCCTGGCTCAGCAATCATCGGCCCCAGCTCAGCCACCATCGGCCACTGGTTCCGACTCATCGACTGCGCCGTTGTCACAAACAACTCGTGCATTCCCTGTCAAACCACAGCCCTCTTCTGGCTGCAAGCCAAGTGAGAACAAGAAGCATGACGACGACGATTCGAAAGGAGGTGGACAAGGCCCCTCTCCATCATCAGGTAGTTCGTCATCGAAACCGGTGACGACTTCGACAGCTGCAGCCTCTCCTCCTCACTCGATGACACGAAGGTCACAACAACCTCCGAACAAGGACGATGACATCGAACCACACGGAATTCGAAATGAACCCTTTTCGATTTTTCCAGGCATTTTTTGCCTTCGTGATGTAAATCCGACCCTTCGTACAGACATCCGTTTTGCCCTTCTAAAAAAGATCAACCTTTGACACCACCAAGGTTTTATCACCTCGTACGCTCATGGCAACAGCAACGCCGCCACGGCAACGATCCACGGTAACACTTGCCCTAAAGCCAAAATCGGAATCTGGAAGAAGTTGAGCCTTTTAGTAAACGAAGGTCAGCGAACAGGCAATGACATCCCACAGCCACAACCTGATTTCGAAAATGGCGCCCGAGAGCACGATTTTCCAGACGGAGTCTTTTCTTTCCAAGCGTCGACCCGACGTGGACAACATGCCCACTGGTGCGAAGGCAATATCCCAACGTGCGATTCCAGAAACCGTACATCACCACAAACACGCCCACGTCCTTTTAACGTGTCAGCGATAGATCCAGCGATTGGCTACCGTCTACGCCAAGCGATCGTCGATGAACTTAACGTCTTCGCCAACTGTGGTAAAATCATCCCTTTCTCCATGAACGCTGCCGGATTCAACAGTTCAGCTGCTATCAACGGTGTCCTCCCCCTCAAGGAGAAACGACGCGTATGGAAAACTTTTGCTGACCTCCTTGCACCTCTGGGACGCGATAGTATGAGCTTGGCATACTGTTCAGAGTCATCCATGCCTCACCTTGGTAACCAGGAACTCTTTTATGATCTTCCAACAGGCATCTTTGCCTACTCAGTTCACCACTGCAAAGGCCCCCACCCTGTATGGTGCCTATGCGGAGGCCCTGCCGAATCCCCGTCACGCGGCATGGCCCCTCCATCACGAAGTCAGCCTGCCTCTCCCGATCGTCGAGCTGTACCTCCAAGGCGACGACTTCTCGACCGTAAACACCCGGGTCACCCTCGACAGGTGTTTGGCTCCAAACTGCTCCTGTGGAAATCGCGGCACCCCAACCTCAGTCTAGGCAAGGCCGACGACACCGTCGTCGCCACAGACACAAAGGCAGGAACCAAAACCCCCAGCCTCTGCATCCTCCCGTGCGACCCGCCCCATGGTCGGACGTCCCCGAGAGTCATCAAAATGCCACACGCCTGGCTCGCCCAGTGGTCGTCCCGCGAAGTCGCCGCGAACCTAACACGCTCGCTCGGTCTGGCACCGACTCGACTCAGTCTCTGAACAATATGCAAAGAGCGCTCTCCAGACTCTACTCAATTGAGGCCGCTTGACTCTGTGGCGCTTTCGGCCGGCAACGAACTGCCCATCTCGCACGTGCATTCCTCCAAGGAAGACCCCGCGCAGACAGGTCCTAGGTTTCCTACAGAGGCAGTCAACCCGGACCTCACCAGACCTCAACAAGACCAGCTCTGGAACCTCATTCGCAATTACGAACACACTGTTCTTTCTCCTCGGTCAACACCGAATGCCAAACCAGTTACGGCCCCATGCCCGCGCTGGACTCCGGCAGAACGCGAACATCTCTCCCATTGGACTACGAACGCCATCAACGCAGGCACATGGAACTACGCCTCCGGGCAACGTATACGGACGATCCGCAGTCACCCAAATAAATGGAGAACATGAGGATATCGAGAAGGATGCCCATCCAGATACACGGATTGACTACCTTCACCCTACAGCCCCAGGCCCTCTGGTCCCCAACCAACTTCCGAACCAAGTTTGTGACACACCCTTAGGCATGCACACACCCGGCCTTCATGGATCGACGTCCGCGCCTCGCCCGGAAAATCACGAACTAACGCTACCCGGCATCCCCAACAATGCCTGCCGTGTACCCCCTTTTGCGGACTTGAAAGAATCCTGCCCCGAGGCTACATCCCCCCCTGCCCCGACCAAGTGTGCGCTCCGTTGTGACGTCTACCTACGGACAGATGTCAACCACAGAGGCGTCACTGGCACGCTACACGCTGGCACTGACCATCGCGCTGCGGTCATCCTAACCTTCTTTCATAAATTCAGGAACACGGAAACCCACTGGACGACCTACACGCAAGAAGCCTATGGCGTCATGTATGGAGTTCAACAGTGCCGCTACTTCCGCAACGCTAACCACTGGGAACTTACCATCGCCGCCAACCCCAAACCACTCATGTGGTCATGGCAAACTCGCTACCCTTTGGTCGTCGGATGGATTCCGAAATATCCAAATACACTGGGACCCAAAATCGAATACTCCCCTGGTAAACAAACACCCCTCCAGGATGATTTGCCTCGTGCTCCCTGCATGAACTCAGTTGTCCCGACCCATGCCGATGAAGCCGAAGCTACCATACGGCTCCTCGCAACCATTCCACACTGCCCAGAGCAGACTCTACTCTGTGGCTCGCCATCGACGGCACAAGCACCTCTTTGGAGAGGAAATGCGAAACCCTCCCTTGTCGCATCATTCGCGCTAGCCTAAAAACACGATCCACTCGTGCCCCGTGGGATTTGGCTATCGTCATCCCCTGTGCTGACTGCTCTCTTACCGTCGCGCGGACTTTGTTCGCACTTCAGAAGCCATCGCTCTATTCATGCCGGACGACCGCATCGACGACATCCCGCGTCGTACCCTTCTACAAGAAACCGTCGACGCGTGTCACCAAATCGGATTTGAAAACAACTTGGTTTGGTTACTCTTTGGCCTCCACATGGAATGGAGCTACAAATACACTCTTGTCGCTACTTCACGCGCTCCCCGCACCGCTTAAGCGAGTCAACTTTGACATCGTTTTAAAAGAAGAATAGGAACATCGATTGGTTTCTCACCACAGTTTCCTTAGCACCACTTAGGTATTATCATCATCGGCGAATCCTTCACATTGCCCGTCCTCCAGCAAGACAGGCAAGCAAGAGTTAAGGAATAGCAATCCCCCATCACTCTCAACTGGGTTTTACCCATCGTAATGGCTTCACCCGCCCCCCGCCCAGCGCTTTTCCCACTTGAACCGTTATCGTCCCTAGAAATATTACGCCATGACCGGCGTACCCATGTAAGTCCTTGATCGCCTCTTATGCCTGCAGGTCAACGATTATTCTCACCGAACTTGAACCCCTCAGTGGTTATATCGGCACGGCACACGTGGTGCTTCATTGGTTCATCTTGGCTATGAGATACCCGGCCACCTAATTTTCCACTGCTCGACATCGCCTCCCGATATCAACGCTCGCTACTGTGCCTCAATTGTCCCAGTCCCGCTGCAATCCATGGACATCGATATCCGGCCCCGGCTGATCATCGTCTGCATCGCCCCAGTATAGACGCATCCTTCTTCTACTCTCCTATGATTTAAGAGACTCACCCACCTCTCTTTTTCCTTTTGAACTTTTTTTTTTAGTGAGACAACATACTTCGTTCGTTAATCACTCATTCTGTACGCAACTCAACTCAACCGTTAGGTCTGGGGGGGGGGGAGCTATCAGACTAAGCACCTTAACGACCGGCCAAAGCCTTTACCGTTGATAAGACACTCTTTTTGACCGGTTCATTAGATTCTCCTCTGCACGACGTTTCGACTTCACTAACCAGTTTTCGATTTCGTTCAGAAATGATTTCAAACGATTAGTTCAAAGTTCTTTTTAGCTACTGCAATTTTTCCTGTTCGTATTACCTTTTCCCCCGATTTCCCCGTGAAAACGCTTTACGGTAAATTTGTGAACAAGGACGGAAAAACACAATATTGTAGGCATCACCCCCCGGATAGCCGGTAAAAAACACAGTTTTTCGGGTGTCAGGTGCACCTAGTTTTTTTCCCAGTATTTCAATATCGTTTGGCCGGATTTGACCTAATGCAATTTTAACCGTGGTCTGTGGCCGCTTTCTTTTTCGGCTTCACTGAGCTAATATAACGAGACATCATTCTCCTTTGGGGGATTTGTGTCTGGTTGTATTACCGACTTTTTATCGAGCTATCTTCAGGGATTGTAACATTGGAGTCACCAGCACAAGGCTGATTTCTTTTCTGGCTTGTTTTTGGAACAGCAGAAAGAAAAATTGGACAGACCTATCTCTTCTGAGTAGGTGTTCCAAAAAACAAATACTCCAGCACATCCCCACACAGCTCATTTTGCCAAACCAGACGTCTAGGCGTTTGTGAGTAGGTGTCTCAGTACCCTCTACACAGCCTGTATCTGTGTCCTCATAAGGAGGCCAGACACCAGACCTCATAGCTGTTCTTGTGTTCTCTCTTGAGACAGAGACAGAGTAGGTCAACAGACGAACAAACAAACACTCACAGTTACAAACAAACTTGAAGGACACGAGCGTAGTACTCCTCCTTTCAAGTCTGTGCACTTAGTTGCCTCTCAAAACACATACATCAGAGTATTTTTGCAAATCTCTGACTGTTTTTCGACAATAGGTCTGAACAAGTGTCAGACGACAGGTCGACTTCTCAAGGAGTGCTTCTCGAGCCTCTTTGGCATTATCTGTACGTAGGTCCTCGTACCTCATAACAGATACAACAACAAAAAGAGAAAAAGAAAAGAGGAGTGGAGAAGGAGATCAAGTTTTCAGAGAAAGTCGTATAGACTACTTCTTTCTCACAAACAAAAACACATAAGACATAGAGGTGAGACTCTCTCTCTCTACACTGTCTTTTCATCTTTCCTCTCTATTCGTTCCTCAGAGACGAACAGAGTAATTACGGAGTAGAAACAGATCTATCTCCTTTGTATTCCTTCAGAGACCATGTCTTCTAGGTCTGAAGAAGCATATTGGAATGAAGAAGGAGGAGAGAATGAGAGAACCCCAATAGACCAGGAGGATAACGTTGGCCCTCTTGGGGACGGGGGAGATCTGGCAGTGCCTTCCTATGAAACAGGAGGACCAGAGGACCGACTGCTCGCCCCTGGGCGGATGGGAGAGTCGGAAGTCGAGAAAGAGGAGGAAGCGAGGTTTGTGGCCGAATATGGCAATCTAAGTGAGAAGGAGTTTGAGGATAAAATAGGGAAGGATGAGGCCTATAAATGGCTATTCATTCCCCCAGAAATACGATGGGGAGATCCCTTGAGAAAGGAGGATACCTGTTACCCTCCCAAAACAAGCCCTGTCTCTTGCAAAATTCCTCAGAGACGACAGTGCACAGTTACAGGTGCAACATGTCTCATTTGGGGACAATATGTCTTTACTGGAGCTTCTCGACCTCACATGGAAAGTGTTCGAGTGTGCTATACTCTATGAGTACCAGTCTAACAAGACTGTCCTGCCATGGGATTCAAGAGCACTGGCTAGGTTGCTCGATCCTGGTCAGGATATCGAATCAATCAAAAGAGGGAAGGGGAGTTTAAGTCCAGGAACGTCCGAGGACAGATTAATGTCATGGATATACCCCTGAGACTTATGGAGATCAAGTTGGTGGACTTGAATAAACTCCAACAAACCCCGATTTATGGCAGGGACCTTCACCCGGCCCTGAAAGAAATAGAAGGCGAAGCTGGAGGGGTGACGAAGATTAAGAAGTTGCATGCGGCCTTGCAGAAGGACGACGCATGGAAGAGGTGGGCTTTCACCAAGGATCATACGATCTTGGAGGGAACGGCCGCACCCTCCCTCACCAAGAAAGCGGGAGAGAAGTTGGCGGAGAAGGCTCTGTTCCTTCGGAAGGCTGCCGAGCTCATGTCTTTTTTTCATCATGCTCAAGACCTCCAACGGACGAAACACAGGAGTATGAGGCGTTGTCCACCTTGTTGGACCCATCAATCCTCACACAAGGATTTGATGTTGTGGAATACAAGGCGTTGCGAGCGGTAGAGGTGTCGGCTAGAAGAGCAGCCTCAGACCTGCAGTGCACGGTGCCAGTTGCCGTCCTCTTGCAATACTTTAAAACTCATGGGTATCAGCATCTGTGTACTGGTACTTTGATTGGGTTTGAGATTTTTCAAGAGGTGAACGAAGGGCTGGGCATTAGCGCGAGGTTGGCAGCGATCCTCACTGAGGTCAGCGCCAAGTACGGGCTCTTTTATAGCCGGAAGTCTATCATTTTGTACTTCCTGAGTGCTTTGTGTGCACGACACCCGAGCATGCTCGCAAGGATCATACAGTCCTGTCCGACCTTCGCGGCGGTGAAGACGGCGGATTTTTTTAGAAACAAATATATACGAGAGGGCCGTAGCGGCTGTTCAGCCGAGCGACCTGTATAGGGAGGTGCTCGAAGCGTGTTCCGACTTGGACACGGCCACCGAGTCATTCTCCAGTGCCGCGACACAAGGGTTTGGAGGTGCTCAAGCAGCACATACAACTCGGTCGGCGGGTCAAAAGAGGGGGAGAGACGAGCCGACGCCGTGCTACCGCTATTTTTCATATATGGCGTGTAAGAATGAGGCGAAGCATGGAGTAGGCACCTGTCCACACAGTCATGACTCTGACGATGACAGGATGCGAAATATCTTCCTGAGGGAACTCAAAGGCTCAAAAAAGGAGCAGGCCTTATACAGAGTTTACAAGAAGGAGTTGGT
The DNA here is from genome assembly GCA_019918135.1 of Paulinella micropora. NCBI lineage: Eukaryota > Cercozoa > Imbricatea > Euglyphida > Paulinellidae > Paulinella > Paulinella micropora. Next base: position 108,058 of record WBZZ01005184.1, read on the forward strand.
GGAGAGGAGGTGGAATGCAAATATGGTCGCGGACGGAGAGTTCCGGGAGGCCATCATTTCCTTCCTTGAGAAGATGAAGAGAAAGGAGGAGAAAGAAGCAGCGGGCCGACAAGCGGCGCCGACTAGAGGAGGAGAGACGAGAGGAGCGTCACGAGGGTCCCGATGGACACCAAGAGGATGGGCACCAAGAGGTCGGGGCTATCGGGGAAGGGGAGGCCGGACCCCAGCGCGCCCTCCCAGAGGACACGGATACTGGAATTATAGCTCCAGTTCCAGCTCCAACTACCCCCAGCAAGCTTATACCGCTGCGGAGGGGGGACGTCAAGACGAAGACACTGGCTCAGGTGAGCGTGTTGAAGTCCTAGAATGACGGGAGGAAAAGAGGGAGGAGGAGAAGAGAAAGAAGGAGATAAAAACTGTTCTTTTAATCCGACAGTCACAGTTATGCCTACTGTTGCTGAACAGGATACGAACGGTTCCGTTCCTCCTAGACGTGAAGTTGAAGGCACACAGCCTCACAAGCCTCAAGGTAAGCATTTGCTAGTTCATCCTTCGAGAGCTAATATGATAAATGATGCGAATAGGAAGGCGAAGAAGGCGATGGAGGAGAGGAAGCCGCAACTGAAGGCTAGGTCTCCGCCTACGAAGAAGCAGCGGACCGTTCCCCCGCCAAAGGACGCAACCGTCTCTACGGTAGACAAGTGTACATCTAGTGTACCGGACTCTGTCAAGCGGACACTTGAGATACCGGAAGCCCCGGAGACTCAAGAAGTTAAGTTGGAGGAAAAGAGGGAAGAACGGAAGGAGGACAAGGAACTTGAGCTTAGACTCAAAACCCTAGAACAAAAAATTCATGTGCTAGCGGCTAGTATACATAGACCGGACGCGCTATGCTACACTGACCTCTTTTGTGAAACTTTACAAACCACATTAAAAGTTGGTAATGATACGATGGCGAATATTAATATTGTCGGCCAGAAGTTTTTGAATAGTCACCGGACATGGGTTGACAAAAATATTAGAAAAACAAAGGAGACCCTAAAAGGGGTAGGCAGCCGTACGGAAATTACGGGCATCGTCACATTAATTTTCAAATTGAAATCAGGTCGAGTATATCGTGCGGACCTCTATGTTGTCCCCGATTACCACGGTTCAATCCTGCTGTCGTATGACCAATTGGCTACGATGGGGGCAGTGATCGATTGCGCCGCACTGCGAGTAATTTATGGAGTGAAGAATGGAGAGAAGGAGGATATTAATCCGATGACTGCTACTGCTACTGACTAGCTGAGTCTAGCAACGGAGAGAAAAAGGTTGGCCTT
>WBZZ01005185.1:12500-15000 GCA_019918135.1 Paulinella micropora
TCGGCAACGGGGGCCGGTGCGGACAATCGAACTTTAATTTACACTTCCGAGGCGGAGAGACACGTCGCTGCTTCTGCCTTAACAAGCTACTTGCTGCTGGTACAAATTTACGTACATGTTTTATTAATCTATTCTTGTCTTTTGATTAATCTAGTCATTTATCGTATTAGTCTAGATGCTGTGTGTGCATTTTACGTATTGATCTAGTCATCCATTTATTGAATTGATCTAGCGACAAGGTGTGTCTATGTACTGATTTGCAGGTGCTGCTGTCGCCTGCTTCCGATGCGCGCAGTGCGCTCTGCCCCACGAAGTCTGACCTTCCTCAACACTCCCAACAACAACAACAAATACCTCAACCTAGCATTTTCAGCGATCCTTCTAACCAGCTCCCAGACATCTTCCAGGACACAGAAAAAAAACAAGAAAAAGCGAAAAGCTCGAGAGGCCTGCCCCTGACAAATGCCGTTATTTCCCACCTGGGCCGACACGCTAGTTGCGAGACCTTCGCGCGCGTGCTCCTCACCTCTTGCCTAGGACAAAGCGGGTGAGTGTACATCTATCTATCTATCTATCTATCTATCTATCTATCCATCTATTTATTTATCTATCTATCTATCTATCTATCTATCTATCTATCTATCTATCTATCTATCTATCTACCTACCTACCTATCTATCTACCTATCTACCTACCTACCTATCTATCTATCTATCTATCTATCTATCTATCTATCTATATATCTATCTATCTACCTACCTACCTACCTACCTACCTACCTACCTATCTATCTATCTATCTATCTATCTATCTATCTATCTATCTATCTATCTATATATCTATCTATCTATCTATCTATCTATAGTCCCTTCCGTGCAAACATCACGGCTTAGCTGGGCATCGGCTAATACTTTACCCACAAACTTCCTTGGTTGACGAAATCAGAAGCTCCTTTTTTCTGACATTAGTCGATATCTCATCTATCTATCTATCTATCTATCTATCTATCTATCTATCTATCTATCTATCTATCTATCTATCTACCTACCTACCTATCTACCTATCTATCTATCTATCTATCTATCTATCTATCTATCTATCTATCTACCTACCTACCTACCTACCTACCTACCTACCTATCTACCTACCTATCTATCTATCTATCTATCTATCTATCTATCTATCTATCGATCGATCTATCTATTGTTGCATGTACAATCTATTTATCTATCTCCATGTACAATCTATTTATCTATCTGCTTACCTCGTGGCCAGCACGAAGCGGGAGAGTGAAAAGTAAATAAGTAATGCATGCGTACACAAAATATGATTTAACATCTATCTATCTATCTATCTATCTATCTATCTATCTATCTATCTATCTAATCTATCTATCTATCTATCTATCTATCTATCTATCTATCTATCTACCTCTCGCTTGTTGAGCCCGGAATAAAACCCACAGTGCTCTGTCGGTTTATACTAGACTGTCGAACAGTCTCGAAACTCCATCTGCTTACTGGGCCCTCTGTAATGGAGGTGGGAGCACGTTCTGCAAGGGGCGCTTATGAAACGAGCCCTGGCCCCGCCTGGTACTAGGGAGGTTTGGTATCGCCTGTATCAGTCCCTTCCGTGCAAACATCACGGCTTAGCTGGGCATCGGGTTAATACTTTACCCACAGACCTCCTTGGTTGACGAAATCAGAAGCTCCTTTTTTCTGACATTAGTCGATATTTCATCTATCTATCTATCTATCTATCTATCTATCTATCTATCTATCTATCTATCTATCTCTATCTGTCTATCTGTCTGTCTGTCTGTCTATCTATCTATCTATCTATCTATCTATCTACCTACCTACCTACCTATCTACCTACCCACCTACCCACCTACCTACCTATCTACCTACCTATCTACCTATCTATCTACCTATCTATCTATCTATCTATCTATCTATCTATCTATCTATCTATCTATCTATCTCTACATCCGTGCCTATGCCTTTATTGACAGAATGTATGTATGTATGTGTATGTATGTATGTATGTATGTATGTATGTATGTATGTATGTATGCATGCATGCATGCATGCATGTATGTATGTATGTATGTATGTATGTATGTATGTATGTATGTGAATGAATGTATACGTAGAGGAGGCGAAGAGAGCTACGACCCAGTCTTAGCGTTGCAGGTATGTATGTATGTATGTATGTATGTATGTATGTATGTATGTATGTATGTATGTATGCATGCATGCATGCATGTATGTATGTATGTATGTATGTATGTATGTATGTATGTATGTCTGTATGTCTGTATGTATGTATGTATGTATGTATGTATGTATGTATGTATGTATGTATGCAATGTATGTATGTATGGATGTCTGTATGTATGTATGTATGTATGTATGTATGTATGTATGTATGCAATGTATGTATGTATGTATGTATGTATGTATGTATGTATGTATGTATGTATGTCTGTATGTCTGTA
>WBZZ01005185.1:32500-35000 GCA_019918135.1 Paulinella micropora
AAGTCAGACCGGGAGAGCTGATGCAATTCGGCCTTGGCGTTCCCAGCAGCCACGCCTAGCCAACATATACGTGTAGTTCATTTTCGCAGAACAACAACAACAACAACAACAACAACAACAACAACAACAACAACAACAACAACAACAACAACAACAATCGTAGCAGCAGCAGCAGCATTCGCCTTGACAGCATTGCTTGACAGGCATGTGATGGCTCGCATTTTTCACACACGAGATGCAGGTGTAAACCGCTGCCCTCGGCCTTCTTGCGTAGCGCCTCCTTCTTGCTCTCGATCTTATCTATTTGATTGTGAACTTCCTTCACTGCCGCCTTGGCAGCTTCCAGCTCGGGCGTTGTGGCCTAGGAGATATTATGTTAAAATTCCTGATAACGCCTTGAAACGCATATAGAAAAAAAAACCGTTTCACCCCTCCCATCCCCCTCCCTGTCCATGCCCCGGTGACAGAAGACCAGACTATAGTGAAGAGGTTTGAAGGCTCAGATACCTGAGGGCGCTTCAAAAGCTCGACTACCGTCTGGTTGTACTTGTAGAGCAGGTGTTCAACCATAGACATATTGCCATCACAGTTGGCGTCTATGCTCTTGAAAGCAGCTTTGAAGGCCACGGCTGTCATTGTGGTTTTCTTTTCTTCAAAGAATTTGAAGGCCCAGTTCAACTCCAGACCCTTGGCATTGTGCTCGTCCCACTTAGAGATCTCCTTGCCCGCTGCCTCACGGGCCTGCATCAGTGCTGTGTGTTGCATGTTGTCCAGCTTGAGGATCAACTTGTAGTCCTTCCTACAACAATCAACAAACGCACATTTCAAACACAAAAAATCAAGTTCAGCTCAGAAATCGGAGCCAGCCTCTATGCTTCTTTTGCTGTCAGATATTCAATGTGGTCTGCTGTGTGAGCATACAAAAATAAGAGCTCTGTCATAGAATAAAAGTTTCGTCGCAGTGTGCGGGCACTGAAACGAAACAAAATGAGACAAGACTAAACAAATCATGCCTGTCAATAGCGTAGCAGCTCAGGCAACAAGAATAATGCAGTATAAGAAGTCAAGAAAGCGTGCGTGTCTAGAAAACAGGCTCAACAGACCAGAGGTCCTCAAGGTTTTCATGGGCCTTGTCCTTGCCGGCTTCGATCTCATCGGCGAAGAACTCGGACCAGAAGGCGTTGAGGAAGAAAACGCATTGTTCACGGTAGCTGCTGTCCGTGACGAGGTTGAATGCTGTATGCTGGTCGTCAGACATGCTCCTAAGAAACTGCAAGAGACAGGCTGCAGGACAGCAAGTTGTGAAGACGTGTTGGTACTCGGTAGTTTACTTGGTACGTGTGCAAAACGTCAGAGAAAAACTTTGTGAAAGCTTAGCTGCTCAGGAGCAGTCACAGGCAAACAAGAGTGTGCAAGCAGGGGACTGATGAATTCTTCTTGGGTTTCCCTTTCTTTTTCTGAAACTTTTTTCTGAAAAATTGTTCTTCCTACTCTCTCTGCTCTTTCTCTTAACTTGCGGGGCAGGTCATTCGTCGATATCGTATTTCTTCGTGTTTTCACACTTGTCTGCTTGCCTAGCGGGGCAGGTCATTCGTCGTCAATATCGTATTTCTTCGTGCATGCTTGCCTTGCCTTGCGATGAGATAGAACGGCCAAAAAACATGGACCGACGTAATGTCTAGAACGGCCGTGATTTCTTGTACCGGGTATGGAAACCTTTTTTGACTCAGTCAATAAACCAAAACCCAAATTTCCCCACCGCAGGCAAAAAATACCACATTTCCCTGGCCTTTGGTGGGCAAGTTTGGGTTTTGGTTGAGACAGCTGAAAGGCAGTTTTACGGGAACCTCGCCGAAGTCTTGGGTTCTGGTCGCCGGGGTACGCAAAAAAGATAAAGAGTTCCACGTACTCCAGCACGGACCTGCCCTCCAGCTCCGTTCCAGGAGAGAAAGACGAGGTCTATTCTCTTGTATTCTATTCCATTTTATACTTTCTATCTATTCTATTCCTATTCTATTCTATTCTATTCTATTCTATTCTAGTCTATTCTAGTACTTATTCTATTCTATTCTATTCTATTCTGTTCTATTCTGTTCTGTTCTATTCTGTTCTGTTCTGACTGTTCTGTTCTGTTCTGTTCTGCTCTGCTCTGTTCTGCTCTGTTCTGCTCTGTTCTGCTCTGTTCTGCTCTGCTCTGTTCTTTTCTGTTCTGCTCTGTTCTGTTCTGTTCTATTCTGTTCTATTCTATTCTATTCTATTCTATTCTCTTCTATTCTATTCTCTTCTCTTCTCTTTTATTCTCTTCTCTTCTCTTCCATTCTAACGGTTCCATTCTGTTCCATTCCATTCTGTTCCATTCTATTCTGTTCCATTCTGTCATGTTCTGATCTATTCTATTCTATTCTATCCTATTCTATTCTATTCTTTTCTTTTCTATTCTATTCTATTCTATTCTATTCTATTCTGGTCGTTTCTAGACGTTTCTAGTCATTTCTATTCT
>WBZZ01005185.1:37500-42500 GCA_019918135.1 Paulinella micropora
ATTATTATTATTATTATTATTATTATTATTACTATTACTACTACTACTACTAACTACTACTACTACTACTACTACTACTACTACTACTACTACTACTACTACTACTACTACTACTACTACTACTACTACTACTACTACTACTACTACTACTACTATTAGTACTAGTACTACAATTGCTAATTTTTTTTATTTGTTTTCTTTTTATTAATACGCTTCATTAATTTTTGTTTTGCCGCTTTTGTATCTCTTTGATACCACTTCCATTTTATCTCTTCTGCTTCCCACTCAGGCTCTACGAGTGGCAAGTATTTTATTAAAACAGTGTTTGCGTAAGTCTTTCCGGGCCTCCTTCCCCAAAGAACACTCCCACTCCAACTCGGGGGCCAAGCACCAGCCCCCACTCCAAGGCCCAGCCCAAGCTCTGTACTGGGCCAGCCTGAGCCCCTCGGCGATCATCAGCAGCCCCTCCACGCAAAGGGTGAGCAAGGATACTTGTCAATGAGGTTCCATAACCCCCAGCCTACGGTCTTCCCCACTACGCTTGAAATTATTAAAATTATTAAAGACCGTTACAAAATATTACTTTCCAGCAACTCCCCTCCCTATGTTCACCGTCCTACGATGCTGGTTGTTGTACTTTCTTTTCGAAAATAGTTATTTTTAACAGGGGTTTTGTTCGTAAGGTAACCAATGCTGTTATCCACACCAAAGCTAATTTTTGAAACCGATCTGCGGCACGCTTCGAATTCGTCTGCCCCTTTTTCCGAGCCATTGAGTCACGGTTTCACTTCTTACTCTTTTTCAAAAGTTCCACTGAACACGGCGGCCATGACTTTCAAGTTCATGTTTGAAGAGTTATAATAATACTATAATATTAATATGAATATTAATAATGCTACCTGCGAACGTCCAGCAAACGGATACACTGACAGTATGGCTGAACTCAGAACCGGCGGTGCAGACATTTTTCTTTGACATTGTGTACACATTGCACGCAGGCGATAAGTTATAATGTTAATACCGTCCATTCCGCCGCAGGTGAAGCCACTATAATTTTTAAGTCAGTCAAGCCTCCGGTTGTCTCTCGTGCGGCCTCTGTATTTGGCTACCTTGCACAAAAGGCGATCCGAGCCTGCAGGCGTTCTTCAAAGAACCCACCATTCTCGCCCCAGTTTTCAACTTCTTGATCATATGTCATCTTCGGATAACCTATGTCGTAGTAGTATTTTACTTTCTACTCCGCTCCGGATCAATCATTCTGCCATCTTTTCTCAGACTTGAACGACTTGTTAGTATTACTACGACTATTCACGAGCACAGCTCAAATCTGCCTCACAGCGGCCTACCATAGCCCTTGCCCTAAGTTGAAGCGAAGCCTTTCAATTGCCTATAGCCTATCTCAAACATCAACCAGCCTTAACGCAAAGGGGCGAGCACGGTCACTCGTGGTCCGGTAAACCCCTGTTACAAAATAATTATTTTGAAATTATGATACATTAAGTATCATACCGGGTAACAAAGGGTTACTTTTTCTATCTTCTTGTCAGTATTATTCATTTGTTCAAAGGGCCTTCACCCACTCATGAACCCCTTCGTGTCTAATCAAAACACGCAGGCTTCCCATCAGGAGCAGAACTTCCGTGTGATTGGAGAGCGGGATATTTGCTCGAAGCTTTAAGTGTAGGGAGGCAGGAGGAAAGCGTTAGGGGGGCCACGGTGCCGTGGCTTGGGTGCGTTTTTACTAGTCCGCTGCCGCGCGCCACGCAGACTGCTGGGCGCTGTCCGGGCCGGCTTCTTGTTGTTGCTGTTGTTGTTGCTGCTGCTGTGGTTGTTGTTGTTGTTGTTGTTGTTGTCGTCGTCGTCGTCGTTATCGTCGGCGTCGTCGTCGTTGTTGTTGTTGTTGTTGTTGTTGTTGTTTTTCCTGATTTTCTGGCTTGTTTGCTGTTTCTTGTTGGCTTTCCTCAACGTCGAGGACGGCTCAAGGCCATCCCTTGCCTTCGCCTTCTCCTCCTCGTTCTCCTCCTCCCCCCCCTCCTCCTCCTTCTCCTTCTCTTTCTCCTTCTCCTTCTCCTTCTCCTTCTCCTTCTGCTGCTGTGCTCCATTGGCTGCCACCTTGCCTTTCTTCTTACCTCTGAATAGGTGCGCCGCGTCGATGACCAGGCCTTCTGCCTGCGGCAGTTCGCTCGCCTTCACCTTCACCTTGCCAACACTCTCCACCACCCCTGCTAGCCCTGCAGTCTTCGTCCTTGTGTTGTCAGCAGCAGCCTTCTTAGCTTTCTCAGCTTTCTCAGCCTTTCCGACTTTCTCAGCCGTCTTCTCGGCGTTTTCAGCCTGTGCTGCCCTCGGCCTCTTCTTTTTCCCCTTCAGCGTTGCTCTAGGCTTGGGCTCTTTCGCATTCGTCCGTGACTCAGCAGCACCAGCAACAACAACCGTAACCTCTTGCTTCTTCCTCTTTTTCTCCTTCCCTTGCTTCACTGGTATGGCAGCCTCCTCACCCGTGATCTCTTCCCTCTTTCTCTTCTCCTTCTTCTTCTTCTTCTCCTGCTTCTCTGGTAGGGAAAAGTCCACTAAGGACGAAGGCCGCTGCACCTGTGCGTCCAGGCTGCAAGAATATATTATGTGTGTATGCTTATATGTGTGTAAGTATGTATGTATGTATACACGTCTGTATCTATGTATGTATGTAGTATGTATGTATGTATGTATGTATGCATGTAGCATGTATGTATGTATGTATGCATGTATGCATGTATGCATGTATGTATGCATGCATGTATGTATGTATGTATGTATGTAGTATTATGTATGTGTGTATGTATTATGTAGTCGATCATGTATGAAAGCCGCTGCTTCTGTGCGTCCAGGCTGCAAGCGTATATTATTATGTGTGTATTTACGTCTGTGTGTATGTAAGTGGGTATGTAGTATTATGTAGTATTATGCATGTGTGTATATAATATGTAGACGATTAAGGATGAAGGTCACTGCACCCGTGTGCCCAGGCCGCAATAACCAACAGCACGTGTGTATGTATGTCTGTATGTATGTATGCATGCATGCATGCATATATGTATGTATGTATGTATGTATGTATCTATGTATGTATGTATGTATGTATGTATGTATGAATTCATTGATGTATATGTAATTATATCCCGGTTTGAAGAAAAAAAAGAAGAAGAAGAAGAAGAAGAAGAAGAAGAAGAAGAAGAAGAAGAAGAAGAAGAAGAAGAAGAAGAAGAAGAAGAAGAAGAAGAAGAAGAAGAAGAAGGAGGAGGAGGAGGAGGAGAGGAGAGGAGGAGGAGGAGGAGGAGGAGGAGGACGTATAGATACGCTAGATAGATAGATAGATAGATAGATAGATAGATAGATAGATAGATAGATAGATAGATAGATAGATAGATAGATAGATCGATAGATAGATAGATCGATAGATGGATAGATAGATAGATAGATAGATCGATAGATAGAGATAGATAGATAGATAGATAGATAGATAGATAGATAGATAGATAGATAGATAGATAGATAGATAGATAGATAGATAGATAGATAGATAGATAGATAGATAGATACCTATAGATATGTCCCGGCTTGAGAAACCAGCCGAAGATACTGTACCTAAGACGGACAGATAGAAAGATATATAGATAGATAGAGAGATAGAGAGATAGATAGATAGATAGAGAGAGAGAGAGATAGAGATAGATAGATAGATAGATAGATAGATAGATAGATAGATAGATAGATAGATAGATAGATAGATAGATAGATAGACAGATAGATCGATAGATAGATAGATCGATAGATAGATAGATCGATAGATAGATAGATAGATAGATAGATAGATAGATAGATAGATAGATAGATAGATAGATAGATAGATAGATAGATAGATAGATAGATAGATAGATCGATAGAGAGATATGTACCTAAGACAGTGCAACAACAACAACAACAACAACAACAATAAAAACTACAACAACAACAACAATGACAATAACAACGACAATGTCATTGATATGTCATGGCCGAGCCCAAGGGCCATGAGCCTCTATCCCTCGAATAATAGTGATAATAATAATAATAATAATAATAATAATAATAATAATAATACTATATCTGAGGCGTATTGATGCAGCTAATGGCATATCCTCAACGGACATAAGCCTCCAATACCCTTGTTCGAGGTCCTCCACCCCCCCGTGTCAGTCAATAATAATAATAATAATAATAATAATAATAATAATAATAATAATAATAATAATAATAATAATAATAATAATAATAATAATAATAATAATAATAATAACTAGGGGCTGCGCCAACACCTGAAAGGATGGTTTGCGGTGCGCTCCGCGCACCCCCCCGCCCCCCCCCCCCCCCCCTTCGGGCCGGGGTTCCCTGGGGGCCCTTCGGGCTGGGTTTCCCTGGGGGACGGCCTCCCGGACCCCCCCCTTCCCCGTCGACAGGGTACGTTCAATTGCCGGAGGTACCAGCAGAACGCAAGTGTCAGCTCTGGTGGCACAAAAACCTAAAATCTCTGGTTTTTGTGCCACCCGCCACCAAAACTTTTTTATCTCCATAGAGAGCGCACCGAGAGGTGTCGGGTATACCAAACATCAGCCTCAATCTCCCTCGGCTGTGCGCAAACGGCGCCTGGTGGCGCAAAACCCTCAATTTCCCGGTGTGTAGGCCACCCGGTGCCACAATTTTTATACTTTCGAAGAGAGCTCATCAAGAAGTGTCAGATACACCAAATATCAGCCGCTAACTCCCTCTGGTGTGCGCAAACGGCGGCTGGTGGCGCAAAAACTTCAATTTTCTAGTGTGGGTGCCACCCGCGACCAGAACTGGTACGTACAATCGCCGGGCTGGGGTTGCCGGGGGGAGGGCCCTCCGGACCCCCCCTTTCCCGTCGACAGGGTACGTTCAATTGCCGGAGGGCGCCTGGTGGCACAAAAACCTCAATTTTCTGGTGTGGGTGCCACCCGCGACCA
>WBZZ01005185.1:72500-77500 GCA_019918135.1 Paulinella micropora
TGTTATGTTATGTTATATCATGTTATGTTATGTTCTGTTCTGTTCTGTTCTGTTCTGTAAAACGTTATGTTATGTTATGTTATGTTATGTTCTGTTATGTAATGTTATGTAATGTTATGTAATGTTATGTTATGTTATGTTATGTTATGTTATGTTATGTTATGTCAGTCATGTTATGTTATGTCAGTCATGTTATGTTATGTCAGTCATGTTATGTTATGTTATGTTATGTTATGTTATTATGTCATGTTATGTCATCTTATATTATGTTATGTTATGTTATGTTATGTTACGTTTACCCTTGCAGGCAGCATCTATCAACAGTGTTACACACATCTACAAATGCCCATGCCATAGATGTGACGGTGACTTCTTTGTTTCTGTTCCTGCAGCGCTGGGTGGTTTTGCATCTCAAATTCTTTTTTGGAAGACATATTAGAATCTCTAGAGATTGATTTCAACCTTATTCTACCTGGCAGCACAACATGGAGAGTACTCTCGACAGCTTTCTGCCTTATTCTACATGGCAGCTTGTAGCGCGCCGCGCCGTTGCATATTATGTGAGTTTACATCACTATTGCAGTGATGAAATGTTACGCTTTGTTTGGTTACCTTATGTAATATTACGTTACGTTATGTTATGTTATGCCACATTTTGATATGTCAAGTCATGCCGTGTTATGCTGGACTAGTACTTACGCTACGTTATGCTATTTCACGTCACGTTACGTCATGTCACGTCACGCCACGTCATTCTATGTTATGTTATGTTATGTTATGTTTTCTATCTCTCTATCTCTCGCTCTCTCTCTCTCTCTCTCTCTCTCTGTCTCTCTCTCTCTCTCTCTCTCTGTGTGTATGTGTATCTCTCTCTCTCTCTCTGTGTGTCTGTGTGTGTGTGTATCTCTCTCTCTCTCTCTCTCTCTCTCTCTCTCTCTCTCTCTCTCTCTCGCTCGCTCTCTCTCTCTCGTCTTGTCTGTCTGTCTGTCTGTTTGTCTGTCTATCTCTCTCTCTCTCTCTCTCTCTCTCTCTATCTCTATCTCTGTCTCTGTCTGCCTCTGTCTGTCTGTCTCTGTCTGTCTCTGTCTGTCTCTGTCTGTCTCTGTCTGTCTCTGTCTGTCTCTGTCTCTGTCTGTCTCTGTCTGTTTATCTTTCTTTCTCGGTCTATCTGTCTCTGTCTCTGCCTGTCTCTTTCTCTGTCGGTTGTCTCTGTCTGTCTTTTTGTGTCGGAGGCTGTAGCAGTTGACTTCTCTTTTCCTCTTCTGTCCTCGTCTCTTTGACAATCGCTCTATCACAGTTTTCATCTTTTTTCTTTTCTTTTCTTTCTTTTCTTTTTTTTTCTTTTTTTTTCTTTTTCTTTTTTTCTTTTTTTCTCTTTTTTTTTCTTTTCTTTTCTTTTCTTTTCTTTTCGTTCTTTTTTTTTTTTTCTTTTTTTTTTTTTCTTTTTTCTTTTTCTTGCTTTCTTTCTTTCTTTCTTTTTTTTTTTTTTTTTTTTTTTTTTTTCAACACTCAAACAGCGTCGATGCCTGTGTTAACAGGGACAAGCCTCCCCTGCAGCATGTGGGCTTACATACATCATTTACATACCGTTTTCTATTACAACTGAGTGTTTGCGTAATAGTCTGTATGTATTTATGTATGTATGTATGTACGTGTGCATGTATTACTACTACCGGTAAGCCGGTTGCCACCCGGTGAAAGTTTGACTGATGATATGGCTAGCTGACTCAGTCCTGACTTCACCTGTAACTTTCCTAGTGACTGAATGACACTAAATTTTGGAAGCAAGCAGCGGCGTTCTTCGTTGCATTAAAAGTTGTTCAGTGGGAGAACTTGAAAAAAATGCAAAAAGTGATTGCGTTAAAAAAAAATTAAAAAAAAACATGTATTAATATATTCTTAATATAAATTTATTAATAAAGCTGGAGTCACGGTAACTTGAAAACTTGAGGTAATAAATTCACTAAGGAACTGGAAAATTCACTAATAAGTTTTACTGATGAACTTATTGCAAAATACTATGACATAATCTAACTTTTTTCCAATTTTACCAGTAATTTCCCATCCGAGTCCCAGGTGCACTGGGCAATTTGCATTTTTACTGACAATTTCCCCTTTCACCCATATCAACTTGTAATTTTTCTCTCACCGTAGGCTGGCCGTGCTACTTAACCTTCCACTCAGAGTCTAACAGAATTATAATACATCCGTTACCACGCAGTGGTGACCACGCAACCACAACCAATTCCGCATCACAAACTTACTAACGAGAATCTCCGAAGTGAGCACAGGCCGCTCACATACACTGAAAAACACATCTACCTTGCCACTTACCTTATCCTTACCTTACTCGAACGAAACTTTACACTTGCTTGTACTAACGGCAAAGGGGTGAGCACGGTCACTAGTGGTCTGGTAAACCCCTGTTAATAAATAACTGTTCTTGAAAGTTAAGTTTGCATCTTTGCCCTTCTTAGGGTTCGGGATTCGATATGTCTGGCCCACCAGAACGCCTACTAGAAACAAGCCCTCACGCTCTGGAGACGACTCGAGAAGATATGACCATGTGAATCAGAGCCAACGACATCAAGACACGAACCGTCAGGTTGCACAGAAGCAGGTCAATCTCACCACGCCGTGGAAGAAGGTCGAGGTCCCCTCGCAACACGTATCATCAACCGTGGCAATCCTACCAACGTGACGACAAGAAACGCAACTACGAACAAAATCGAGGACGAAGCCCCACGAGAAGCCAACAACGCTCCTATTCAGGAAAGAGACGATCCCTATCCCCACGTACAGATAGACGACACCCCCCAGACAGCAACAGACAACATGCTCGCAGAGAAGAACAACGACCCAGACAGGATTTTATCTCGCAACCAAGCTGAAAGCAAAGCAGTGAATTCAACTCTCGCTACTCACAGCGACAACAAGATCAAACTCGTTCACGCTCTCAGTCAATCTCCACTACTACTACTTCCCCAAAGAAGCCAGAGTACGTTGCCTCATTCAATCCTCCTGACCCCTATGGGAAAAGTATGAAACGTATAATAAGAGAAAGAGCACAAGAAAGAAAGACCAGCAACAACAAGCACGACAAGAACGACCCCGAAACAAACATCGACCTTCCCCACTACACTACGATCGTATAGCCAGTCTGGATGTTTGCCACACTACTCTTTTCATGAAATTCACCAACGGACAAGCCAGCGATTGGAAATACGAACTACTCTCGAAAAGTCAGAAGATTGATCTGGGTGCTGACAACAATCAAAAACCAAGAGATGAGGAACGGATCATCGAATGGCTGAAAACTCCTGTATCGCGAAAGATCACACGCCCCCCACTACTCATTCCTTTCTATGGAGGAGCACACCGTGCCTTTATCGAAACTCTTTGGGCTCAGATCCATGACACCTCGCCCACCAATATCAAACGAACAGCTCTAAACAAAGCTATGGTTGAAGCAGCTAAAGCCGGTCACGTACGTTTTCCAGAGGATACGGAACTGCAGTGCATCTCGTTTGATGGGATGATCCACTTACTTACAAAAAACGGGTACTGGTCTTGGAAACTAGTAGCACACTTATATGATCGCCTACATGCTATCCAAATCTCTGCTGACCGTGAGGCGGGCACACAAAAGAATGAAGCTCTCACTGCCAATGAAATCAGACGGCATTCCCACTTCTACAAAATTTATAGCCTCTGGTTCGATACCCTCAAGAAGTCTGTACAACAGCAGCAACTTCAGTGGAGAATGGGGGACGCACTCAACGACTGCCTCGCAAAAGCACTTCTCTCAATGCTAACCTACGTTGAAGCACACTACGAAGACGCTGGCTGCATTGCAAAGGATTATCGTCAAGTACCGGTCAAGCTCACTATACATCGCACACCACATCCATTTACGACAACGGACCAACTGACAGCACCGGCAGCACTAGCACGAGAACCTGCACCGACAATTGTAAGACGCAAAGATCGAGCTACTCCTTCAAAGGTGGCAAAATCAACCAAGAAGAGCAAAAAGGAGACAGGTGACGAGACTACCGAAACGCAACTTGACCCTGGAAATGCACCCATTGCTTCGGACAACCAGAAAGCGGAAAAGACGAAGAACAACGAATCTCTGGAACTTGACTCTCAAACAAGTGGCTCATCGAGGTTGACAATGAAACAAAACCAAAAACAAAACTCGACAACTACTGATTCTTCCATGACTTATCCTACTTACAAAACTATGACATATACTTCCCTTTTGCCTTTGACCTATAGCTCACGCTCGGGATCCCCCTCCCCGCCGCCATCGCAACCACCCTTCCTGCCTACGAAGGAAGCAATAGCATCACACAAAGTCAAAGAAGCATGGCAACTACAGGAAGAGGAAGATGATGAAGAAGACGATACAGCGGTCTGCTCTGCCCGTTTTTGCAATTCCCATGCCTTAATTTTCCCACGACAACCCTTGCCCCTGACTAAAATCTCAGCTTACTATACCTCTGGTGACTCTGCCGATGACGATGAACCTGATATTAGAGCAGATGAATCATTGCACAACTGTTCTTTGCTCTAGGCCATGACCCCCGACCCGAACATCTCTGTCTACGAAAACAAGCCAAACTCCAAGCGAGGTCACTGCCCAATCCTATTAACTTCTCTAACTTACCCATGCCCCGAACTATAGCCCGACGTCAAGTCCATGCAGCATCATCGACCCCAAATACAACGAGCTCGTCATCTTCGTCGTCATCATCATCTTCGTCATCGTCAACAACCCAAACTCCTGCCAAAGTCACTCAGGATGACCAGCTGCCTACACTCCAATTTGGAGATAACAAGCAAGCACTACTGACACTTTTATCAAACCTGCCAGCAATCGAAGAACTTCTGAACTTGCTCGAGGAGCAGCAACAATAGCAACAACGCAACAAGGTACTGCAGCAGACAACAACCTCCTAGACATCACTATTAGCAACCCCACTCCCGAAGGACCC
>WBZZ01005185.1:82500-90000 GCA_019918135.1 Paulinella micropora
GAAGAAGAAGAAGGAAGAAGAAGAAGAAGAAGAAGAAGAAGAAGAAGAAGAAGAAGAAGAAGAAGAAGAAGAAGAAGAAGAAGAAGAAGAAGAAGAAGAAAGAAGAAGAAGAAGAAGAAGAAAGAAGAAGAAGAAGAAGAAGAAGAAGAAGAAGAAGAAGAAGAAGAAGAAGAAGAAAGAAGAAGAAGAAGAAGAAGGAGGAGGAGGAGGAGGAGGAGGAGGAGGAGGAGAAGAAGAAGAAGAAGAAGAAGAAGAAGAAGAAGAAGAAGAAGAAGAAGAAGAAGAAGAAGAAGAAGAAGAAGAAGAAGAAGAAGAAGAAGAAGAAGAAGAAGGAGAAGAAGAAGAAGAAGAAGAAAAGAAGAAGAAGAAAGAAGAAGAAGAAGAAGAAGAAGAAGAAGAAGAAGAAGAAGAAGAAGAAGAAGAAGAAGAAGAAGAAGAAGAAGAAGAAGAAGAAGAAGAAGAAGAAGAAGAAGAAGAAGAAGAAGAAGAAGAAGAAGAAGAAGAAGAAGAAGAAGAAGAAGAAGAAGAAGAAGAAGAAGAAGAAGAAGAAGAAGAAGAAGAAGAAGAAGAAGAAGAAGGAGAAGAAGGAGAAGAAGAAGAGACAGAGAGACAGAGAGACAGAGAGACAGAGACAGAGAGACAGAGAGAGAGACAGAGAGAAAGAGAGACAAAGAGAGAGAGAGAGAGAGAGAGAGAGAGAGAGAGAGAGAGAGAGAGAGAGAGAGAGAGAGAGAGAGAGAGAGAGAGAGAGAGAGAGAGAGAGAGAGAGAGAGAGAGAGAGAGAGAGAGAGAGACAGAGAGACAGAGAGACAGAGAGACAGAGAGACAGAGAGACAGAGACAGACAGAGACAGACAGAGACAGACAGAGACAGACAAAGAGACAGAGAGACAGAGAGACAGAGAGACAGAGAGACATAGAGACAGAGACAGAGAGACAGAGAGACAGAGAGACAGGACAGAGAGACAGAGAGACAGAGAGACAGAGAGACAGAGAGACAGAGAGACAGAGAGACAGAGAGACAGATAGACAGAGAGACAGAGAGACACAGAGAGAGAGAGAGAGAGAGAGAGAGAGAGAGAGAGAGAGAGAGAGAGAGAGAGAGAGAGAGAGAGAGAGAGAGAGAGAGAGAGAGAGAGAGAGAGAGACAGAGAGACAGAGAGACAGAGAGACAGAGAGACAGAACAGACAGAGAGACCAGAGAGACAGAGAGACAGAGAGACAGAGAGACAGAGAGACAGAGAGACAGAGAGAAGAAAGAGACAGAGACAGAGACAGAGACAGAGACAGAGACAGAGACAGAGACAGAGACAGAGACAGAGACAGAGACAGAGACAGAGACAGAGACAGAGACAGAGACAGAGACAGACAGAAACAGAGACAGAGACACAGACAGACAGAACAGACAGACAGAGAGACAGAGAGACAGAGAGACAGAGAGACAGAGAGACAGTAACACAGTGACACAGGGACAGAGACACAGAGACACAGAGACAGAGAGAGACAGACTCTGAGACAGAGACAGAGACAGAGACAGAACAGACAGACAGAACAGACAGACAGACAGAACAGACAGACAGAACAGACAGACAGAACAGACAGACAGAACAGACAGACAGAACAGACAGACAGAACACTGAGACGGCCAGACGGACAGACGGACAGACAGAACAGACAGACAGACCAGACAGACAGAACAGACAGACAGTCAACAGCAGACAGACAGACAGACCAGAACAGACAGACAGAACAGACAGACAGAACAGACAGACAAAACAGACAGAACAAACAAGACAATAATGGGAATCTGCCACCATAAAATATGGATAAATTCCCCCTGTATCTTCCCCATACGTGTAGTTTTGCGCATAGTATCCCGCTACATTGCTCCTGAAGTGTTTTCGCTGCAGAAAGCATTATAACATTAATAGTTTACACTTACTACTTACATTCACAACTAAATGCCCAGGCCATAGAGTTGATGGTGACCTCTTTTATTTTCTGTTCCTGCAGCGCTGGGTGGTTTTGCATCTGGGATTCTTTGGATGACGTATTACAATATTAGAGTCTCTAACAGTAATTCCTGTAATAATTGTCGAATTCATGGGTTTCGATGTCGCCGAGAAAAAAGGATAGCATTCTGGACAGACTTCGACCTTATTCTACCTGGCAGCTTGTAGCACGCTGCGCCGTTGCATGTCATGCGACTTTATGTCACTAATAATATTGCAGTAACCAAATGTGCAGCTTGTAGCACGCTGCGCCGTTGCATATTTATGCTAATTTATGTCACTATTGCAGTAACGAAATGTAATGCTTTATGTTATGTTATGTCATGTTATGTTATGTTACGTTACGTTACGTTATGTTATGCATGTTATGTTATGTTATGTTATGTTATGTTATGTTATGTTATGTTATGTTATGAGTTATGTTATGTTATGTTATGTTATGCTATGTTATGCTATGTTATGCTATGTTATGCTATGTTATGTTATGTTATGTTATGTATGTTATGTTATGTTATGTTATGTTATGTTATGCTATGTTATGTTATGTTATGTTATGTTATGTTATGTTATGTTGTGTTGTGTTGTGTTGTGTTGTGTTGTGTTGTGTTATGTTATGTTATGTCATGTTATGTTATGTCATGGTATGTTATGTTATGTTATGTTATGTTATGTTATGTTATATTATGTTATGTTATGTTCTGTTCTGTTCTGTTCTGTTCTGTAAAACGTTATGTTATGTTATGTTATGTTCTGTTATGTTCTGTTATGTAATGTTATGTAATGTTATGTTATGTTATGTTATGTTATGTTATGTTATGTTATGTCAGTCATGTTATGTTATGTCAGTCATGTTATGTTATGTCAGTCATGTTATGTTATGTTATGTTATGTTATGTTATTATGTCATGTTATGTCATCTTATATTATGTTATGTTATGTTATGTTATGTTACGTTTACCCTTGCAGGCAGCATCTATCAACAGTGTTACACACATCTACAAATGCCCATGCCATAGATGTGACGGTGACTTCTTTGTTTCTGTTCCTGCAGCGCTGGGTGGTTTTGCATCTCAAATTCTTTTTTGGAAGACATATTAGAATCTCTAGAGATTGATTTCAACCTTATTCTACCTGGCAGCACAACATGGAGAGTACTCTCGACAGCTTTCTGCCTTATTCTACATGGCAGCTTGTAGCGCGCCGCGCCGTTGCATATTATGTGAGTTTACATCACTATTGCAGTGATGAAATATTACGCTTTGTTTGGTTACCTTATGTAATATTACGTTACGTTATGTTTTGTTATGCCACATTTTGATATGTCAAGTCATGCCGTGTTATGCTGGACTAGTACTTACGCTACGTTATGCTATTTCACGTCACGTTACGTCATGTCACGTCACGCCACGTCATTCTATGTTATGTTATGTTATGTTATGTTTTCTATCTCTCTATCTCTCGCTCTCTCTCTCTCTCTCTCTCTCTCTCTCTCTGTCTCTCTCTCTCTCTGTGTATGTGTATCTCTCTCTCTCTCTCTCTCTGTCTGTGTCTGTGTGTGTGTGTATCTCTCTCTCTCTCTCTCTCTCTCTCTCTCTCTCTCTCTCTCTCGCTCGCTCTCTCTCTCTCGTCTTGTCTGTCTGTCTGTCTGTTTGTCTGTCTATCTCTCTCTCTCTCTCTCTCTCTCTCTATCTCTGTCTCTGTCTGCCTCTGTCTGTCTGTCTCTGTCTGTCTCTGTCTGTCTCTGTCTGTCTCTGTCTGTCTCTGTCTGTCTCTGTCTGTCTCTGTCTCTGTCTGTCTCTGTCTGTTTATCTTTCTTTCTCGGTCTGTCTGTCTCCGTCTCTGCCTGTCTCTTTCTCTGTCTGTGTGTCTCTGTCTGTCTTTTTGTGTCGGAGGCTGTAGCAGTTGACTTCTCTTTTCCTCTTCTGTCCTCGTCTCTTTGACAATCGCTCTATCACAGTTTTCATCTTTTTTCTTTTCTTTTCTTTTCTTTTCTTTTTTTTTCTTTTTTTTTTCTTTTCTTTTTTTCTTTTCTTTTTTTTCTCTTTTTTTTTTTCTTTTCTTTTCTTTTCTTTTCTTTTCGTTCTTTTTTTTTTTTTTTTTTTTTTTTTTTTTTTTTTTTCTTTTTTCTTTTTCTTGCTTTCTTTCTTTCTTTCTTTCTTTCTTTTTTTTTTTTTTTTTTTTTTTTTTTTTTTTTTTCAACACTCAAACAGCGTCGATGCCTGTGTTAACAGGGACAAGCCTCCCCTGCAGCATGTGGGCTTACATACATCATTTACATACCGTTTTCTATTACAACTGAGTGTTTGCGTAATAGTCTGTATGTATTTATGTATGTATGTATGTACGTGTGCATGTATTACTACTACCGGTAAGCCGGTTGCCACCCGGTGAAAGTTTGACTGATGATATGGCTAGCTGACTCAGTCCTGACTTCACCTGTAACTTTCCTAGTGACTGAATGACACTAAATTTTGGAAGCAAGCAGCGGCGTTCTTCGTTGCATTAAAAGTTGTTCAGTGGGAGAACTTGAAAAAAAATGCAAAAAGTGATTGCGTTAAAAAAAAATTAAAAAAAAACATGTATTAATATATTAATATTAATATTTTTAATAAAAAAATAATAAAAAAATAAAAATAAAAATAAAATGCTAGATGATTCCCGGCCGGATTGATCATTCTTACGGGGTGACTCAGTAGCGCTGAACTAGTGTGACCAGAGTGACTTAGCCGGCCGCCGGGATGGCCGCACCGTGCTTGCCGTGACAGAACTGCCATGATTTTCTCAAGTTTTCAAAATTTTTGCGCAACCACTATTTTATTAATAATAGAAACTTGCCACGCGCAGGAGTGAGTGGAAAGACTAGCGGCATGTCGGACAAGGGCTCGGCCCGGCGAACTTGAAAGTCCAAAGTTATCATTGGAGTCATCACATGATGCTAATGTCAATCTTCAAAGGCCGCCCTGAGACTGAGAGTCAGTTTACAGAGTCAAAACGGGCCGAGAATACGTGACAGTGGATTCTATTCAAGTTCCATTTTGACCTTTCTTTTGTCGGTTAAGATCACATCAGAAAGATATCATAAGTTATTTATTGACTCTTCAATCCCTAGTCTGATAGTCTTTCAAAAAATCTCACGCGAGTATTGGCGAACTTTTCTTTGCTCAGACTATTTTCTGGTTGGCAATGGCAAATTTATCCTACCCGTACATATTTTTTCGCCTTTCAGTCTTCCTCTCCTTATGATCACTAACTCTGTCCTAGCAACGTTCTCATCAAGGGAACAAGCAAACAAGCAACAACAACAAAAAAAAAAAAAACAAAAAAAAAAAAAAAAAAAAAAAAAAAAAAAAAAAAAAAAAACACACACACACACACACACACACACACAAGCAAAGAAGCAAAACAAACTTGTTGTGGTTCCCTTTTTTCATTTAATCAATTTCTTGAATCTTAAAATCTTAAATCTTAAATCTCAAATCTTCATTCTTAATTCTTAATTCTTACTTCTTACTTCTTATTTTTGTTTAATTCTTACTGCTTATTTTTGACAATTATGCCAAGAAACAAGTTGGAAAGCGCCACAAGTGCGTCGGGCTCTTCGTGTGGTCCCGGGCATGTAATTGTTTTTATTTAGAAGGGCAACAACACGTCCAATATCCAAGAGTACAAAAGCCTCCCTTTACCGGCAAGAGGTGTAAAAGTGGGATTCCTGGAAGATTACTACAGTAGGACCGATAACTTTCCTGTCAACATATTTGTTATCAGTCACTTTACCCAAATACTTTTCGACAGCGCCGACACGCCCGACTGCAGCATCCGCCCCTGCACATACATACATAATAATATTAATATAATGATAGGAATAATAATAGAAACATAATAATATCAAATAGACTTTTAAAAACCAATAAATGAATACTAAATAAACAAGCAAACAAATAAACAAATAAACAAACAAATACACAAAATTTGATGGTTTCTGCGTCATCATGACGTTAAAGTCGGATCGATAGAGCAATAGAAACAAACTTGCATGGTTTTGCCTCTTGGCTA
Source organism: Paulinella micropora (assembly GCA_019918135.1). NCBI lineage: Eukaryota > Cercozoa > Imbricatea > Euglyphida > Paulinellidae > Paulinella > Paulinella micropora. The sequence goes on from WBZZ01005185.1 coordinate 88,565, forward strand.
TTCTCGGTAATATCGACTCAAAAGACGCACAACAACCCTATAACGACTGCACTTAAGGAATATCCCAGAACACATGTTTACCTCGAGCTTGGTTTGAGATTGTTCGGATGCAGCTCATTCTTGACTTCCTTGATCTTATTTTGCCACTTGATGGCAACTTCGCCTCCGCTTTCACGCTTGGCTGGCACTGTGAGTTCAAACCTTGGATGGTCAGCCCCACTTACCCGCTTGATTACGATGACCTTGTCATCAATTTCCACTTCCATGCCAAAGAGCGGGATACGCTGCCACTTTTCCTTTCCGCCCTCAGAATACTGCAGCCCGGTAGCAGTCAGCCTCACTGTGCACTAGAACAATCAATCAACGCAGACAGACAGTAAAAAATGCATGCATACAAACACATAAGCATACAAACATACATACATACATACATACATACATACATACATATTTTCTGTACGTATGCATACATACATGCATGCATACACATTTTTTGCACTACTACTTATGAGTGCAAGGGAAGTGGACAGGACCTCTTTAGCAAGAGCGCGGCAGCAGCGGAATTCGAAGCCGTTGTGGAATTTGATGTCAAATTTCTCGTCAGGGAGTAGCTGGCCAAAGGTGCTTGGTTCAGAGGATTTGCCATAGTCATCGTGTGAGTAGAACAAAGGCATCGCACTCCTAGGCTTGTAGAGTTCCTTCTTATGGGACGGTGGCACCAGCAAGGAATCGGCAGATTCCAATTCTCTTTTCGCGTCACAATAGCGGCTCAAGGACTTCAGGCTGAACCAGAGGAAAAAACCCCCCCACGCCACAGCGCAGAAGATAACCACAACTTTATTCCCGTATTCTTGGTTTTCTGCATGGAAGGCGATGCAGACCCCCCCGCTGACAAAGAAGTGCAAGACGATCGTGCCCAGGGCGAACTTGTCGGCCAAAGTCAGATATGCCACCTTGGGAATCTGCTCGCTCAGAGCCAGTTTTGACGCCACAGCAGTCAGCAGCAGCGCTAGAATGACGGATAAGCGATCTCCTAGTTCGTTCACGTCTATGGCAAACGCCGTGAACGCTAGCAACTGGAGCAGTAGTTGTATCAAGAGGATGTTCCAGAGGGCAAAGCTGGGGTCGCGCCTCACCGGAATGCTCACCACCACCATCGAGTAGACGCGATTGAGAGAGAAGGTGTCGTTGGCGGAGTGCAGGCGGTGCTTGTAGGGAATCCACTCAGGGATAGACAGAGCGACGTAGGGGGACATGGAGGAACGAAACGCTTTGTTGCGCGCGAGTAAAGGACGAATGTACCTGTAGTCATAGCGTGGATATTATTGACGCACACACACAGGCATAGCGAGCATGTAGATACAGAACAGTTTATATTGTAATGCAAGAAGAATATATATTATATATATATATATGTATGTATGTATGTATCTATA
>WBZZ01005185.1:95000-97500 GCA_019918135.1 Paulinella micropora
ATGCATGCATATATGCAGACCTCGAAAGTGCCGCGTTTCCAGTCATTTTGCCACGGGCGCTCGGCCTCCAACTGCCAGGTGTAGTCATTGTTGTCTGGCGAGTCTATCCCAGACATACATACATACATACATACATAAATACATACATACATACATACATACATACATACATACATACATACATACATACATACATAGACACGAAGCAGCGTGCACATCCAAACAATAATCATACTATCACGCACATACATGCATGTAAATATGTACGTGTATCTAAACACATTCACATACAGATGCACATAGGCTAGATGATATTTTGCCCCAGGCGATAGTATTCACAGAATGTACAGCGGGCAACAACAAAAAAAAAAAAAAAAAAAAAAAAAAAAAATTATGACCAGAAGGACGAGGAGGACGAGGAGGCGGAGTACGCGCGCCAGGAACAGCTCTATCGACAGGAGCTGGAAGAAACGGAATGGTAATGATGATGATGATGATGACGATGATGATGATGATGATGATGATGATGATAATGATGAGTTTGAGGGAACGGACTGGTATGTATGTTCTTTTACCGGTAAACGGACAAAACCTTACGGAATTCTTCTTCTTCTTCTTCTTCTTCTTCTTCTTCTTCTTCTTCTTCTTCTTCTTCTTCTTCTCCTCCTCCTCCTCCTCCTCCTCCTCCTTTTCCTCCTCCTCCTCCTCCTCCTTCTCCTCCTCCTCCTCCTCCTTCTCCTCCTTCTCCTCCTTTTTCTCCTTCTGACCTTATCAATATGCATGTTCTTATCATCAAGCCTAATTGTAAAATCTCTGGTGGCTGCTAATATTGTGAGAGAACAGTTTGCAAATAAAAAGGATAAAACTAATGTGATCATGTTTGCAGAACAACAACAACAACTGCGAAGAAAACGATAAAACTAATGTGATCATGTTTGCAGAACAACAACAACAACAACAACTACTACCTACTACTACTACTACTACTACTACTACTACTACTACTACTACTACTACTACCACCACCACCACCACTACTGCTGCTACTACTACTACTACTACTACTACTACTACTACTACTACTACTACTACTACTACTACTACTGCTGCTGCTGCTGCTGCTGCTGCTTCTGCTACTACTACTACTACTACTACTACTACTACTACTACTACTACTACTACTACTACTACTACTACTACTACTACTACTGCTTCTGCTGCTATTACTACTACTACTACTACTACTACTACTACTACTACTACTACTTCTACTACTGCTTCTGCTACTACTACTACTACTACTACTACTACTACTACTACTACTACTACTACTACTACTACTACTACTACTACTACTACTACATACATACATGCGAAGTGACCTGCCTCAGGGTCAAAGGTTTTCAGATTTTCGTCAACCATTATCTTCTCGTCGTCTGGTGGAGCTTGACCCTCCCTACCAATGTACATGTATATGTCTATATCTATGTCTATGTCTATGTCTATGTCTATGTCTATGTCTATGTCTATATCTCTGTCTATGTCTCTGTCTATGTCTCTGTCTGTCTCTGTCTCTGTCTATGTCTATGCCTATGTCTATGTCTATGTCTATGCCTATGCCTATGCCTATGTCTATGTCTATGTCTATGTCTATGTCTATGTCTATGTCTGTGTCTGTGTCTATGTCTGTGTCTATGTCCATGTCTATATCTATGTCTATGTCTATGTCTATGTCTATGTCTATGTCTATGTATATGTATATGTATATGTATATGTATATGTATATGTATATGTATATGTATATGTAACATATATATGTATATATGTATATATGTATATATGTATATATGTATATATGTATATGTATATATGTATATATGTATATATGTATATATGTATATATGTATATATGTATATATGTATATATGTATATGTATATGTATATGTATATGTATATGTATATGTATATGTATATGTATATGTATATGTATATGTATATGTATATGTATATGTATATGTATATGTATATGTATATGTATATGTATATGTATATGTATATGTATATGTATATGTGTATGTATATGTGTATGTATTTGTATATGTATATGTATATGTATGTGTATATATATGTATATGTATATGTGTATGTAAATGTGTATGTATATGTATATGTATGTGTATATGTATGTGTATATGTATGTGTATGTGTATATGTATGTGTATATGTATATGTATATGTATATGTATATGTATATGTATATGTATATGTATATGTATATGCATATGTATATGTATATGTATATGTATGTGTGTATGTACTGTTCGTCGATAGTCTCCATCCGCTTCGGGCTCATCGCTTCTTTGATCGTCTGAGCAGAGGAGAGGAAAGGAGAGAAAAGAAAAGGAAACAGAAGACAGACAAAGAAAGGAAAAAGAAGGGGAAAGAAGGGAAAAGAAGGAAAAGGAAAATTGAACACAAGGAAATGGGAAGAACAACTTA
>WBZZ01005185.1:100000-102500 GCA_019918135.1 Paulinella micropora
CAGCAGCAGCGTCAGCAGTAGTAGTAGTAGTAGTAGTAGTAGTAGTAGTAGTAGTAGTAGTAGTAGTAGTAGTAGTAGTAGTAGTAGTGGTAGTAGTTCCTGCAGTAGTAGTAGTAGTAGTAGTAGTAGTAGTAGTAGTAGTAGTAGTAGTAGTAGTAGTAGTAGTAGTAGTAGTAGTAGTGGTAGTAGTAGTAGTAGTAGTAGTAGTAGCAGCAGCAGCAGGAGTCGTTGTCCAATGTCGTCGTCCTCGTAGCAGCGGCAGCAGTAGCAGTAGCAGCAGCAGTAGCAGTAGCAGCAGCAGCAGCAGCAGCAGCAGCAGTAGTAGTAGTAGTAGTAGTAGTAGTAGTAGTAGTAGTAGCAGTAGTAGTAGTAGTAGTAGTAGTAGTAGTAGTAGTAGTAGTAGTAGTAGTAGTAGTAGTAGTAGTAGTAGTAGTAGTAGTAGTAGTAGTAGTGGTAGTAGTGGTAGTAGTGGTAGTAGTGGTAGTAGTAGTAGTAAGTAGTAGTAGTAGTAGTAGTAGTAGTAGTAGTAGTAGTAGTAGTAGTAGTAGTAGAAGTAGTTGTCGTTGTTGTTGTTGTAACAGCAGACCTTCCATATTCTTCGTAGATCAAACGCCTTCGCTTTATCGCCGGCGCCTTTGACATCGTTGATGAAATGATCTTCTTCAACCAATTTGACTCGCTTTAATTCGTTATACCCTGCGGCGTTCAGGTAATCTAGGTACTCCTTGCGGTCCTAAGTATTTTTTTCATGGATGCAGCCAAGCCTTAGGCGTGCGCATTACATGGCACAACACAATTCTACGCCACGCTATGGATTGTATGCTATGCTATGCTATGCTATGCTATGTTATGTTCATATGCTATCAACAAACACACAACATATCCTATTCTATGTCCTGCTATGTCCTGCTAAGCCGTGCTGTGGTATGCATAAACACACAAACATATCCTCCAAGTGAACAGCCTGTTTGTCGGTGCGTTGGATGTTTGGAGCTTTGTGTGTGACGTACTCGTGAAAGCTTTCCATTTGTCACATCGGGGCGAGCCAAATTGCTGCAACATTTGCTTGCATAGTATTACCACCCGAAATATAACAAATTCGGGTGCCCTTTTTTGGGCTAGCTCCTGAAAGCTCTGGTCTCGGGTGCCACTTCGTCACAACAAATTGCACCCGAAATCCGAACTTCGGCTTGTAGTAAAACAAGCCTCAGCAGGACCAACCACAGCGTCCAAGATAAGAATGATAAATTCACATGGCTGCAATTTATAAAAGAGGAGCACAATCAGCAGCAGTAGCAGCAGTAGGGACGTAAAGAAGTTGGTTTTACTATGCAGTTGGAATGAGACGTCGACTCGAAAAAATGCAAGCAATATTCCTATTTTCCCTCAAACAATCTCGTATCTAAGCTGCCTAAAGTGAGTTTCGGACTTTCCGAAAACTCAGAGGTCGGCAAACGCGAAGCGAGTTTGACGGCGCGAGAGGCGTGCAAGGCGGGACGCCGAAAGTATAAATTGCTAGCATGAAGTGTGTTTTTTGAGGTCTCAGAGCCGCCGTAGCAACAGCCAAAAAACAACAACCGGAGTAAAACCAAAATGACAGCAACAAGAACACTTATTATGAGATTGGTTGTGTATTTCTGCGTATGCAAACCTTTTCATCGAATTCGAGTTCTTGGAGCAGCTTCTTGAGTGCCTCTAGATCTTCTTCCTATACAAAAGACAGAGTCCAATCCGTCTGCGAGTTGTGCTCAACAAACCCCCACCACCCCCCCCCCCCCCAACACACGCACAACACACACACGCACACACACACCTACCCTCTCACCACTCCCCAGGTATACACACACACACACACACACACACCTCGTCTTCCTCTTAAGCTTCTGTATCCCTCCCATAGAAAATCAAGGACATTAATACTTCAAGGACTCGCCAAAACGCGTCCAGATAACTTTTCGACTAAATCACTGAACAGAGTTCCCCGAGTTGTCCGGCCGCAGATCTTCAGGGCTGAAAATGAGTATCTTGGCTACAATCAATCAGGCTCAATCCAGCGATATGGTCCAAGCAAAACCCGAAGCGTAACAGATACAGCGATATGGTCAAAGCAAAACCCGAAGCGTAACAGATACAGTCGCAAGCTTGTTTGCAAGGACCTTGAGGAGCTAGGTGGTTTATGAACTCCCCGAGTTGTCCCCAAAATATCCAAACATAAATCCTCAAGCTCCCACAATGATGATAAATTTCATCATAAAGTCTCCATTATCTCTTACAACGTATCTTTTCTTTTGACCATATCACAGTGGATAGAGTCATGGAAATGTAGTGATCATGTGCAGTTCCAGCCCCATAAACCTATGGCCGATTCCATTTCCCCACACACTTCACCCTTCACTCAAAAGCTTTCAGGAATGAAAAGCCTGTTAAAGCTGTAAACTAAATTACTTGTACCTGCTTGCTTTCGACTTTACCTTGTTGCTTTTTGTCATACTTCCTGTAC
>WBZZ01005185.1:112500-117500 GCA_019918135.1 Paulinella micropora
CATACACACATACATGCATATGTACATACATACATACATACATACATATGTACATACATACATACATACATACATACATACATACATGCATACGTACATACATACATACATACTACGTACATACATGCATGCATGCATGCATGCATACATAAATACACACACACACGCACACGCACATACATACATACATACATACATACATACATATGTATGTACATACATACATACATACATACATACATGCATACATACATATGTAACATACATACAGACAGACAGACAGACAGACATACACACAGACATACATACGGACATACATACAGACATAAATATGTACATACATACATACATACATACATACATGCATGCATGCATGCATGCATACATGCATGCATGCATACATGCATACATGCATACATGCATGCATACATACATACATAATGTACATACATACATACATACATGCATGCATACATACATGCATACATACATGCATGCATGCATGCATCCATCCATCCATCCATACATACATACATACATTACATACATACATACATACATACATACATACATACATACTTACTTACTTACTTACTTACTTACTTACTTACTTGCATACCTTACTTACTTACTGAGACATACAGACATGCACATATGCATACATACATATGTCGTGGTCGCGATTGTGGACAAATGGCATTGGCGTTGGACAGTATGTCGCAGACACGTGTTCATCCATATCATGCGGTGGGAGACCTTGCCAAAGCTGAAAGGACAGGGAGCGAGAAGGGCATTATAAACGGCAGCGGCAGCAGCAAAGAAGCTACGCAAGCCAGCGAACTCGCCTGCCAGTTCATGGCAGGCCCTTTCGTAGAAATTTGCAAGATTTGCAAGAAGCACAAGAACAAGGTATGTATGCACGTTTCTATTCGGAGATGTCATGTTGTATGTGTGTATGCATGCACGTGTGCATGTATGTGTGTTTAGCACAAGCTGATCGCACCCGAGGGATCAGAGGACGAGGAAGCGCGCCAAAAACGCAAAGAGCAGCGCGCCAGCAAAAAGCAAAAGGCGGCGGAGGAAGAGGCGGCAAGAAAGAAGGCTGCAGAAGAAGAGAAGGCTCGGCGGCACGAAGAACATGAGAAGGAAATGCGACGGCGCGAGAAGCACGAAGCCATGCTGCGGCAACAAGAGGAGGAGCTGGCGAAGAAGAAGCAAGAGCTGGAAGAAGCCAAGAAGGAACGGGAGAGGGCGGCAGCGGAGCGAGCGGCAGAAGAGCAGGCAGCAAAGGAACAGAAAGAGAGAGAGCAGGAGGCAGAACGGCTGGCCGCAGAAAAGGAGGCCGAAGAAAAGGAAGCCACAGAGCAGGCACCGAAAGACGACACGTACGCTTTGCCAAATGTTTCGATGGACCGGCCATCATCTTACAACTCCAACTTTGTAAACTATCTATCTATCCATTTATCTATCTATCTATCTATCTATCTATCTATCTAACAAAACACACAAAACATATATAACATATATAACATACATAACATACATAACATAACATAACATAACATAACATAACATTACATTACATAACATAACATAACATAACATAACATAACATGACATAACATGACATGACATGACATGACATGACATGACATGACATAACATGACATAACATGACATAACATGACAACATGACATAACATGACATAACATAACATAACATAACATAACAGATTACATGCATAAAAAGTCATACATACCATACATACCATACATACCACATACCACATACCATACATACCATACATACCATACATGACATACATCATGATCCTGTAGTGACGCATGTGCATGTCTGCAGGCCCTGTCGCGCCCTTCCTCATAACATACATAACATACATAACATACATAACATACATCATGATCATGCAGTCACGCATGTGCATGTCTGCAGGCCCTGTCGCGCCCTCCTATCTATCTTTCTATCTATCTATCTATCTATCTATCTATCTATCTATCTATCTATCTATATATCTATCTATCTATCTATCTATCTCCGTCCACGCAGGCCTTGTCGAGCACTCCCTCCACGCAACCAGAAATGCAGCCGCAGAAGTCTGGTAATGTATGTATGTATGCATGTATGTATGTATGTATGTATGTATGTATGTATGTATGTATGTGTGTGTGTATGTATGTATGTATGTATGTATGTATGTATGTATGTATGTATGTATGTGTGCGTGTGTGTGTGTGTGTATGTATGTACGTATGTATGTGTATGTACGTATGTAGGTTTGAGCGTATGTAGGTATGAGCGTATGTATGTATGTATTTATGTATGTTTGTATGTATGTATGTATGTATGTATGTATGTATGTATGTACGTACGTGTAGTATGTATGTATGTATGTATGTATGTATGTATGTACGTACGTGTGTACGTACGTACACGTACGTATGTACGTGCGTACGTATGTACGTATGTATGTATGTATGTATGTATGTATGTATGTATGTATGTATGTATGTATATGTATGTATATGTATATATATATATATATGTATATATATATGCATGTGTGTGTGTGTGTGTTTGCATCAGAGCCACTGCCCATAGCAGAAATGCAGCGGTCGCAGTCTCCTGACCTAACAAGATCGCCAACATGTTTAGGTAATGTACTGTGATGTACTGTGATGTACTGTGATGGTAATGTAGCGTGACGCGACGTAATGTAACGTGACATGACGTAACGTAACATGACCTGATGTTGCGTGACCCGATGATATATAGTGTACTGTAATGTAATGTAATGTAATGTAATGTAATCTAATGCAATACGATGTAATGCATTCTTAGGTACCGGGACGTAACGTGACGAAATGTAATGTAATGTAATGTAATGCAATGTAATGCAAGGTAATGCAATGTAATGTAATTTAATGCAATGTAATGCAATTAAATATTTTGTAATGTGCTGTGCAATATACTATCTTCGCAGGCCCCGGCAGGCTTGTTAATCCCACGCCATTACGCACCTTGACGGAGTCTCAGACGACACGACCATCGCCACCCCCTCAGCCGAGGCAGAGTCGACCATTGCCACCCGCTCGGCCGAGGCAGAATCGACCATTGCCACCCGCTCGGACGAAGCAGAATATAGGACAACCGCAGAATCCACAATCGCCGCCCTCCCCTGACAATACACAAACGCCAGCTCCAATAAATCGTCCTGATAAAGCACAAACAGTTCCTCCACCACGTCCTGCTCCAAAACCAAGACCATCACTACCAGAGCAATCTCCTGCTCCTCCTGACAGCCAGCAGCAATCCGATGACTGTGTGCTGTCGTCGAATGACCCTTCCTCACCGACACTGCCCGACTCTCGAGGACCTTCACTGGTGAAAATGCTTTCAAACCCTCCTCTTTCACAAATAATCAACACACTTTCAATCTCCTCTCCAAAAAGGCGTGTCAGTCTGACGAAGGTGGCTCCGGTGGGGTACAGAGCACAACACCGCATACCTATGAACATGCTTGCATAGATATCCAGCTGCTTTGCCCACAGCTTGTTTACTAACTTACGCAGCACAAGGGCAGCTATGTACTCATTTTTTTTTTTTTTTTTTTTTTTTTTTTTTTAAAGATCTGCATATAAGTAGTCATGAAAAAATCCTGCATACAGAGACACACATACATGCATAGGTCCACGTCTCCAGCGACTGAAGCTAAGAACAGACTCCCAACTAGCTTAAATGACTTCTTCTCAAAATACCCCTACTTCAAACCCAAGGATGGGAATTTTAAGCGTAGATGGAAAAAGTTCACAGGACAGCAACCCAAGGATGGGAATTTGAAGCACACACGGAAAAAGTTCACAGGACAGCGCGCACAATTGCGAGGTATGGTCCACTTGAAGGAATTGAAGCTTCAGGACAAGGGCAATACTTTGTTAAACAAGGATGACATTGAACAAGCTCACAAGGATTGCAGGAACTACCTTGCTAATATGATGCACGCTAAGGATGTTGAGAAGTTCGCGGAGAACGAACACATGCTTCTGCAAGAAGTCAAAAAGCACCCCCGGTTGATGGATGAGGTGTTATTTCAAATCATCAAGGAATTTGAGGAGATAAATGATTACACCAAGTTCATGGCCTTGTGGTTCTCACTCAAGAGCTGCCTCAGTCTGTCCTCTCCCTCAAAGGACTTGGCTGATTTGCTTCCAAACTACCTCGACAAAGCTTGCAATAGAGACTTCGTTGCATTGAAGGAACAGAAAAGGAATGGCAGGGCCATCATCGCTGGCTGTGCAAAAGAATGTCAAGAGCACATCAGGAGACACCAAAAGAATATGATTCAAGTTCAAGAATCCAAGACTGATGGACCCAACAGTAACCCCTCGGAGAAGGTTCCGGATGACATGATGCCAGGGCTTGAGATTCGACCGAGCGGCTCATTTAACACAGTCAACGATAGAAGTAATCATTTGCTGAAGTTTTTGGAAGAGAATGGGGTCCTCGCCCTCTGCACCCGTTCTGAATCAGGAGACATACTGTTTCTCAATGGCAAACGCATAGGAATTTGAGCCTGACTTTCCTGTGCTCCCCCTTTCACCCCTCTCCTCCCTTACACACACTCCCACCACCTCAATCCATTCATGCTCTCTCTCTCTCTCTCTCTCTCTCTCTCTCTCTCTCTCTCTCTCTTTCTTTCTCTCTCTCTCTTTTTCTCTCTCTGTTTCTCTCTCTTTCTTTCTTTCTTTCGGCCTCTCTTTTTCCAAGTCAATGAACGACTTTGATTATTGAGGAACGATTGCTCAAGTTTCGTAGAGAGATGATGAAAAGGAAGCATCACGGTACAGTAAGTAGGTGAACGTAAGACTACAAAAAACAGGGCTCAGAGTCACGATATCTGCCTAAAAAGGTTTCTTGATTTGAAAGTTTAAGCAAATATTAATACTTTTAATAATCAGTGACAATTATACTTGCCGGCCCA
>WBZZ01005186.1:0-15000 GCA_019918135.1 Paulinella micropora
CTGGACGCTCCCCACGCCGCCCGGCGGCGCCTTGTCGTGCGCCAGTATGCTTCAAGGCGCTGACTGCGGGGATTCTTGCCCGAGGCCCTTGACGGGGTGTTGCAGGCATTGCTTCCAAGCCAGGTACAGAGTCTGGGGTCTCTTCGTAAAATTAATAACGTACAAGCCAACAGAAGATCATACAATCCGGGTGGATTGGGGTGATAGTAATGGCTGGATTACGTGCCAGCAGCTGGACGTAAATCCTATCTGTGTATCACGAACCCATAGCGACGGGTACGTTCGACATGGTTATCGACGGCCGTGTCGACGGGCTCACAAGTTTTACCAGCAACTTCAATGATCCTTTTAGTCTCATCTCAGTGCAGAGCTCGGGCAACGTCACTCTGTATAATGATGGTTCGAGCATCTTGCTCGTTCCACCGACAGCAAATGAATTAGATCTGTTTCAGACCTCGCAATTATCGCAGCTCGAGTACTTGGCACCCATGAACGGCACGCGCGCGCTGGAACGCCTCACTGTCTGCAACTATTTGTTTGCGGGGGCCAATATTCTGCAAGGGGGCCTGAGCGACTGGCGCCAGCCCTTTAGCGACGTCTACTTAATGTTCTACAATGCATACGAGTTCAGCGGAGATATTAGCGCTTGGCCTGTCACAGTCACCTCAGCTATGAGGTCGACCTTTCAAGACGCGCGCAAATTTAATCAGCCACTTAGTGCGTGGAACGTGGCGCCGACTTTTATATCTTCTTCGGCGCCCGAGCATTCAATCAGCCGTTGGATACTTGGAATGCTTCCAAAGCCACCACTTTTTATGGGATGTTTGAAGGTGCCAGAGCCTTTAACCAGCCGTTGGCCGCCTGGAAGCCTTCTACGCAGTCATCAGATTCGTCTTTCCTCCTGATCTTTAGGGACGCGTGTTCTTTTAACCAAAATCTTAGTAGCTGGACAAAGCCAGACACATATGCCGGCTGCCAAAATCTACTGGCTGGTTCATACATCGCGTACTTGCATCTGCCCGCGGCATGCCGCCAGTGGCCCGAGAGCAGTTTTAACTGGGGCACGACGCTCAGCCAAGCAGAGTGCTTGGCAGCCCCTTGAGAGTACGCCCCAAGGATACCGGAGGGGGGGGGGGAAAGCGCTAGGGAAAGGCGGGGGGCAGGGGGGAGGGGATTCAAAAAAAGGTAACCAAAGGTGGATGGGGGGTGTGGACGAGAGAGAGAGAGAGAAAGAAAAACAAAAAGAATGTTAATTAAAAAAAAATCTTGAGCCTCGCGCCCCAAAGGAAAAACTGGTAGCGGAAAGTTCCAAGCGCATTGCAAAAGCATGTTTCAAATGCTCTACCGCCGCACGGGCTACGTTTCCGACTCGGGGCTCATGAACCTGAGATCTCCGGACCTGCCGGACTACGACCTCAAGGCCGACTGGGGCACCGGCCAAGGCTGGGTCAACTGCAGCCAGCAGGAGTTTATCAATTGTTCCTGGTGGCCTATCTGCATGGTCACCATACCGCTGGGCACGTTTGAGCTGAAGATCGACGGGCGACTCGACGGGCTGATCGCGATCGCCAAGCAGGCCGTGCAGGCCGACCTCCATCCCGGTGCGCTTGCTGTCCTGGGGCAACGTGACGCTCGCCACCACCAAGACCAAGACGCTTTTTCCCAACGAGCTATTTCTGCCCAAGCTGAAGAACGGCGTCAACACGCACCTGTGCGACCTCGAATACCTGGCGCCCGTGACCGGCACGCGCGCGCTGGAGCGCCTGGACCCGGCATATGGCAGCCAGCTCTTCTACGGCGCGCGCAAGCTGACGGGTGACATCAGCAGCTGGCGCGTGCCATTCATCGGCAACGTCTCGGGCATGTTCGAGAACGCCCAACAGTTCAACCAGCCCCTGGACGCCTGGCCCGTGCGCGGGCTCACGGACCTGAGCCGCCTGTTCTACGGAGCCCGCAAGTTTAACCAGCCGCTCAGTACCTGGGACGTCGTCGCGGCCGCGACGAGCTTCGCCGACATGCTGAGTGGGGCCTGTTCTTTTAACCAGACCCTCAGCGCGTGGGCCGCCCCTCGCACCTGGGCCGGCTGCCAGGAGCTGCTGCGGGGTTCGTATCTTCTGTACTCGCAGCTGCCCGCGGCCTGCCGTCAGTGGCCTCAAAACGCTTACACTTGGGGGCACGAAGCTGACTCGCGCCGAGTGCCTGGCGGCCTGATTTAGTGGGGAGAGGTGGGGGGGGGGGGGCGGGGGGAGGGGGCAAGAGGCAGTGCCGGAATTCCCGTACTACAAGGAACAACAGAACAAAAAAAAATTAAACAAAACTGTACAGGAGAGAGAGAGGGAGGGGGGGGGTGGTTTGGGGTTGTGAACGGGCGCGACCCCCAAATATAGCAGGAGGGGGGGGGGGGGGCGTTGGTGGGTGCCGGGGGCCGGGGGAAAGGAATAAACAAGAGAGTGCAAAAAAAAGGAGGAAAGGGAGGGGGGGGGGCACAATCGTGCTACACCCAATTCACGCGCAGCCCAGCACCCCCATATCGAATTAGGGAGAGCTTTATACCAATCTGGACAACGGTTAGATTGTATTATTGATTCGATAGACCGTATTAGTATTGAGGTATTATTATCGATAGGAAGGGCCGACATAAGATTTATTTATGTTTAGTACTGACAGTTGTAATTACTGTGATCAGGACATACACGCGGCTGAACGCGCGCCTATTTGACCTCAATCTGTTTTAGTCAGTAGAATTCTCAGATTTGCCTACACAAGCAAGTCACCAAGTGCTCCGGTCTCGGTCCTGACCTCTACGTTCAAGTAAACCGGTGGATATTAATACATTGCGTCTACATCCTCACTTCTTATACACATTTTTACTACATACTGTTCTATGACTGTACGTAATCCTCAGTAAAAGAGGTTTATCGTTTCATCCCGATTGTATGCTCCCGCCGATCTGAAGTCGACTTCGAAACTCCCCCGGTGAACGGCATCAAACAACTGAGTGAAGTAACTCTCTATTCTACCCAGTTGGTTGTTAGGAGGTGATGTTGCTCTGGGGTTAGCCGTAGGAACACTACCGCTGTCCTGTGTACTAGCACTGGCTGGCTCTGTACTACTCTTTGCTCTACTTATGGGGCCTTTAGTAGATGTAGACTGATCTGTACTACTTTTACTACTAGCTTGACTAGCAACTAGAGGCCCTGTTGTGCTACTAGAGCTACTACTTGCTGCCTGTGGTGGGTGTAATGATGGTAATGCTTTAACATCAAGGTAGGACCTTTAGCTACTCTTTCCCCTCGTCTGATAACAGTTTCTCCCCCACTGTCGTCTGAGTCTACCCTGTCTTTACTACCTTGGGTATCTGGGGTTTCCGTAGCTATTCTTCTTCCTAATCCTGCTTCCTTGAGTTCCGACTTAGTGAGAAAATCTGAAGGGGACATCCACCTACTTGGGAATTGACCATACTGACTACTGTCTGGGTTTGTCCAATTTCCAGGGGTGGGTTCAAAGGATTCCTCCTCTTCTTCATCTTGTTCTGATCGTTCTGTTTGTGCAGTATCATTTGCTCCCTCTTCTACACTCTCACCATGACTAGCCTCATCTACAGCTGGACTGCGACTGACATTATCAATCTTAATAACATGGGGCGACCTAGGCCTATCACTATTCACGCATAGTGCCATAGTTCCTAGTTTACGCTCGTCAGCTGGATTTGATCAAAGATCTTTGTTAGATCAGGAGGGGGCACGGGACATCCATCTTTGTCCCTAGGGATCCCACTATACACTCTATCATACATTACTGGATCTCTTATCTCTGCTAATGCTGCTACCATGAGAGCTTTTGCTTCTTCAGTCATCAGTGTGCTCTTGTCTGAGTCAGGTCTGAGTTTAGGTCTGTGAAACTCACAGTTCTTAAACCTTAGCAACCTCCAGGCTGCGCTTGTTCCCGGACCTCCTCTTCTAGCTAATCCTAGAGTCCATTTGCATCTCTTTCCCGTATCCCTAACTATGCCTTCACATCGCTTGTTGTCTGGGATCAAGAACTCCTCAAGGGATTCTATCTTTCTCGATCTCCATACTTTAGCATAGTTTAGATTAACTGGTTCAATGGGGACTTTGTGGGGAGACAACTCCAAATAGCTCTGTTAATACTAAAGAAAGATCTCTCCCTAAATGCATACTCTGAGCTTCAAGTAAAGCGTATTTCAGCAGAAAGTCACTTGAGAAGTATGGGACATGAAAGATGCTAGGATCTATCCCTCTGAACTCTTGTGGGGGTCTAGTTAAAGGTTTAACTGTCTGTTGAGTGAGGGAATGGGGATAGGAATAGGGTTTGTCTGAGGTCTCTTCTTGCTCTCCCTCTTCTTTATCTCCACATTCATGTGCACCCATTGAATGAGTTGTACTGACTCATCAGGTTCATCATTTTTGTCATCTCTCTGACTCTCATGATCTGACTGTTCTGATTCTACTTCCTCATTATCCTCTTGATCTACTGACTCTCTTTCCTCCTGTGATGACTCACTCTCTCTTCTTCCTGCTCCTCACCTACACAAATGAACTTCCCTTTCCTAGGTCCTTTCTTTCTGTTCATTGTGCTACGCTTTCTTGATTTGTGTTTAGAGTTAGGTTTTTCAGAAGAGCTGTCTTTGTGAGTGGGCTTTTTGGGTCTGTCAGTGTATTTAGGCTTACCTGTCTTTCCCTGTCTAGCAGTTATGCTTTTAGTAAAAGAACATTCAGCACCTGTATGTCTGACACCTCTTTTGCCTTCTCGGCAATCTGTTATAGCATATCTAGAAGTACATTCATAACACATGTGTCCAGCTTGCTGACAGCAGTAGCATTTTAATTCAGAATCTATCGTCGTCGAAACTGTGTTAAATACCACCTGCTTGCCTCTCTGGGGTGTTATTACTTCTCTGTATAATTTTCGTTGTTGTCTTCTCGTGCTATCTGAACTATCTTCAGGGTTAACTGTTTCCAGTCCCATCTTGCATCCATGTGTTGCAATGTTGTGTAGCTCTGGACCTTGCTCAGAGGGCTATACCCCAAGATGGCTGGCTCCATCTTCGATCCCTCAGGCAACCAGGGAGTACGTGCAGGCATCCATTCTCTCCCATCACTTCGCTTAAACCGATGTATCAACGTTGCAATATACGCAGACTGGAGGATCGTAATGCTATATACCCCCCTAACTTTCTCAACCTTGAACGTAAGCGATACAAACTCTTTCAGCGGCCCCAAATCTTTCACATTGCCCCATGCTTCATCGAGCGCACTCATGTACTCATCCCGGCTTTCCAATGACGCTGCTGCATGAATACTGTCATCAACATGGTATGTAAGAGTCTCGGTCTTACTCTTCGCAGCATCTATCTGCCAAACAACGTCGGCTCCAAAATGCTCTGCACAAAGCCCAGCCGCTTCTGAGTCGGTACCACACTTGTACCAGTAGACATGACCAGATTGCTTCAAACCATTCAACCCCCCCCCCCGTAGCTAAATACAACGTATTTGGAGGTGCATAGCCCTTCGGCGGCTGCATCCACACCCCCTGATCAAGCTTTACGTTGGGAAAGGCACTCTCCTCATCACTACCAAATAACTGCGTGCCCTGCAGTACAGCCAATGCACATGTTAACCACACCAGCTCCACCTTACTCGTCGGTATGTCTACTGCATCGTACTGCCATCGAGGTTGAGCACATCCTATGCCAGCCGACCTCGATTTTCTTTCCACTACCGCACCACCTGTCTCTCTCCTCTTCTCAAAGTCAGCAAACCTCATCGGAACAACAGGCCCACCAGGTGGCTTTTCACTCACATGCCTCTCTTCAATGGCCCCCAACCTTAAATGTTTATCAATGTCAGCAAATCTTGCCTCATTAAACTTCCCCGACTCTGTTGCCGAACGATAGGGAACCGGTGTCGAAACCAGAAACGCACCAGAGCGAAAACCGGCAGCTGTCGTCTTCTTCCTGCTCCTTGGCTGATCAACGATGTTCGACACGTCGATTGTGTTGCCCGTCCATCTGACAGGCACACCCCTTGCATCCCTACGCCCCATCGCCTCGTAAGCATCATTCCCTGCTCCTCTTCTTCCCAGAGGCCTAGACTCATCACCTGCAGACTCAACAGCAGATCTCCCCAGAGCAGCTCCCACAGATATGGCACTGGTCGGCGTCTCTTCAACCTCTACCAGCCTCACCACACCTTCGTCGCACCGTTGGGCGAGCGTCGCACCGTTGGTCTCGCCCAACCACCGTACCGTTGTTTTCAACAATTGAGCGCTCACCCAACGCCACTTCTGGCAATCCACTAATGACTTGCCACTCGTCATTGGTGAAAAATATACCGGGTGCACCGTCACTTTTTCCCACAAACTCCTGTCGAACTCTTTCCGAAGTGTGAAATGCATGCTGGGACGATGTCGCCATTTTCCCCTTTGGGTATAAAGTAGGCCACCCATGCACCCTGGGATCCTTTACCACCACGTCAGCAGACGTCTTGACCTTGCCATCGTAGTAGCTCCACACCACATAAGCCGACTGCTCCACATTAACTCCCAGGAACACCCCAGGCTCTCCTTTCTCCTCCCCCTTTCTTCCACCTCTATAAACCACACAAAGGCATCCAAATGGGTAAAGGATAGAATAATGTGGCGGTGGTTTCTTGTATAAAGCTTCATGTCGCGACACCTTATCCCCCGCTCGCCCTTGCATGTTAAGTAGAAATACAGAGTAGCTAACCGCCAGAGGTAGGAAGTATAGTGGCACAGATCGTGCAACCAGCAACGTAGCCGCAAGGTCGAACACAATCTTAATCGCAGCCTCAGCGTACGCATCCTTATTCGGATCCGCACGAACCGGCAAATGTCGCTCAACACCCGTTTTTCGCAGAAAATCGTTGATGTAGGTCGCCACCCACTCTTTATCCGTTCTGAACTTTTTCATCACATTGCCCGTCTGCGTGCGTGACCACGCCTGTAGCTCTTCCACTTGCCTGAACGTCCCCTCCTGCTCCCTTGTCCGTACCCAATAGTTCTTGATGCAGCCAGAGACGTTGTCAACAAATACATTGCAATACGGCGTCCCCCCAAACATAGGAAACGCAATGTTGCCCGTCCCGTCTCCCCTCCAAACCTCTCCAGCTCGTTCGCAGATAGTCAAGGAAGCCCCCTCGTAGTTCGAGTGTTGTTTCATTTTAGTTGTTTGACAGGATGTACAAGAAAGGTCAGCAAATGACCCCTTGCCTTTGAGGTTGATATTGTTCATCCTGACAAACTGTCTTCCCATCGTCTCGCCAAAGTGCCAGACGTCATGCAAGGATTGTAGGTCGGTCGTCGCAGACGGCTTCATCGTTGTGTTCCAAAACGCAGCCGACGCACCAGGGTAGGGGCACTTACCTTCATCTCGTCCTTTCACCCCTGCTTTCTCCGCTTGCTTAAATGTATACTGGCAGGTGTCCTGATCGAAATCGCCTACCAATATCTGCTTCCCTGGGTCAACCTCAATCTTTTCCTTAGTCACAAAGAAACAGTTGCCCTGCAGTATTATCGCATAGCCTTTCTTTTGCAGTTGCCCCGCCAAGAACAGCATCCTATCCAACGTTTCCAGGCTATACGTTTCTCCCATTGTCACGTCGCGCGGTTCACCACAGCCATTGACTCCAACAAACGATGGTCTCCCCTTTTCCGAGGTTCTCGTAGGCCCCGAGATCCCAACCAACTCCAGGTCCTCGTCCTGTTTATCTCGTAACATCCTGCCATCAGGAACAACGTGACGGGTCGTACCGCAGTCCAAGAACACCTCGGTCTCCAGCCTTACTCCCCCGCCCACTTCAAGCGCCATATTAAGCCCCGTAGGTCGTTCATTGGAACCGCCATCCGTAGCCGAGCTAGCATCCACCCCATTAGGTTCATCCTCATCCTCCAATTCATCGCGTTGCCGAAGTAACTCCAGATATCTTTCCCCAGCTTGTTGTACACCATGGAGCGGCAACCCCAACGACCACACCGACGGGTCACTACTCATCATGTGTGCAGCGTTGTCTTCATACTTATTACTCGTCTTCCTGAGGTGTATTAGGTGGCTTCAAGTCTTTTCCTCTTCAGCACCTCGTCATCCCCTGTCCTCGGAACCGGTTCGACCTCCGTGAGGTCTCGATGAATCGTAATCACTGTATTAAGTTGATCCCAAGGTCCCACCGTCCTTGCCTGCGCACCCGATCGCTCATTTTGACGTTGCTGTGACAGTTGAGTCCCTGCGAGACCGACTGGGCCTCCTTAACTTCTTTGGCTTCCTCCGCGTCCTGAGACGTCTTTTGCCTCTTCTTCTCCGGTGGGTAACTGAACGGAGCCGGATATTGTTTCGCCGTTTCGCGCAAGATCATCCTCTGGTTCTCGGTGTCCGCCTCTTCCAAAGCTTCCATCAAGCCTTCCCAGCTCACCTCCATCCATGGCATCACGTTCGACGGAGGGCTCATCATCAGATCCCGATTATAGCGTGGCATTAGCTCCGTCTTCCCCGGTTCCGGCATTACGTGACAATATCGTAGCATCCTGTTGTAGGCTAAGTCCCCCCTCATCTTGGCCAACGTCGATCCATCTAAGCCCTCGAGGCGGAATCAACCTCCTGTTGTCGTAAACAGCCTGCCACGACGGTCTCACCTCATCTTTTTGCGTCCTCAAACAAAATATTTTGTGAACTGGGTAATCTTGCTTCTGGCAGGCCTCATCGCAATACACCACCATCTTGCAACGACCGCATCTCTTCTTCTTTCCAGGCAAGCTACACATTTCGCACTCCTCCGGCATATGGACACCTTTGTCAACAGGCTCATTCTCCACCATGCGAACCGCCCATTCTTGCCAATCGTCAGGCGCTATCCGTAGGTTGTACATGCATCGCCAGTACCGTAGCTTATCCAAACTTGAATTGTCGAAACAGGTACGGAAGTCCGCGACATTGACATTCCCATTTCTGGTATCTCCGGGCAAGACCGTCTCCGGTGGTCCAAGGTACACGAACGGTGCAGGCGTCGCCATGAACGCATACAGCCTTCTGCCGGCACGCCCCTTCCGCTCCGCACCAACTTCCCTTAGACCTCCCCCATCCGCCGTTAAGTTGGGCTTACCCCTCCACCGCCCGTCGCATGCAGCCACGCTGGCAAGCGATGTATCTTATTGTGCAGCCGATTGGATACCTTCCAGTGGTTTGCATCCTCTTGGGTTTTGAAACTAAGCAATAAATAAATAAATAAATAAATAAATAAATAAATAAATAAATAAATAAATAAATCAATCAATCAATAAATAAATCAATAAATAAATAAATAAATAAATAAATAAATAAATAAATAAATAAATAAATAAATAAATAAATAAATAAATAAATAAATAAATAAATAAATAAATAAATAAATAAATAAATAAATAAATAAATAAATAAATTTGTTTTAAGAGTCGAACATGAAAACGCGATAGGAATAGAATACCCTGATTGATGTGCACTTGCAAGCTCCGTGCAAATTTCACATTTGGCAAAGTCTCCTTTTCGATAGGCTTCACCCGCCCAAACTCCGTTCGCCACACCTTCCTTACCAAACTTTCGCTCGGGCCCTCAACAGAGGCAGGACCTGTCAGGACTAGGTTCTTTTTTGCCAACTCCCATTCTTTCATGACGTAACGATAAACAGTCGGAAAATTCATAGTATATATATATATATATATATCCTGCATGTAAAAAAGACCATCAGCTATAGTTTCTTCCTCCTGCTCAACCATGAATTTTTGATGTAAGAGAGTCCAAACAAGGTCTTCATTAGGGGCCTCACCTTTACCATAGTCTGAAAAATAAGTGTTGTCTTCGTTCAAGCCCTTAAGTGCTCTGCGCATAGTCTTATCGCCTACCCCATGGACCCTCATCCACATTGTCCGACATACTCTAGAACCTTTATAACGAATATTACTCCACTTTACGGTTTTCATCAGTTTCCATGCTTTGCATCATGCTTGCTACCCATCCCGCAAGATCTGACCTCTTCAGCTGCACGGTGTCTGTTCTGGATTTAACTGCGCAAAAAGGTTCTATCCATTTGTTGCATTTCAAGGTCTTACAGCAAGGAGCTTTGATCTCTTCTTTCAGCTCCTCCCACGTACATCCCAAATATCTTTGAAAGCTTTTCGGCCTCGTCTCTCTGCTTGCTACTTTTTTCTTTTTTTTTCTTTCTTTTTTGTGTAATACTGGCATAAGACAGAGGGGATGTTCGGCTGCAGCGAGGAATAGGTATATTGAGAGTAATATACAAAGGTAGGGTGCTGGTGCGGAAATCAAGGTGCTTGACATGGGGAGTGGTAGAAGAAGCAGAAGACGTAGGAGAGAATATAGATGCAAACTGCTTACGATAAGATTGTCCAAGGGGAGAGGCAGTGTTAGTAATGGGCTGAGGGGGGGTGTGGGGAGGAAGGTCAAGCTTGGCATGGGGAGTGGTAGAAGAAGCAGAAGACGTAGGAGAGAATATAGATGCAAACTGCTTTAAGTTACGATAAGATTGTTCAAGGGGAGAGGCAGTGTTAGTAATGGACTGAGGAGGGGGGGGGGGAGGAAGTTTAAGCTTAGATGAAATAAGTGCAGGAGTTGATGAGTAGCCAAATACACGTTTGAAGGTAGAGAGAGGATTCGAAGGAGTCTCTACCTTCACTGGTGCTGCGGTCGGCAATGTAGGCTCGGGAGTAGGTAGAACGGGCAGGCTACCACCAAAGATGACTACCCCACATATTAGGTTACTTTTTACTCAAGAAAGGGGGCGGTGCGGTGTAGCCGGGTTGGGGAAGTACCTGACCCCGCAGTATAAGGAGGCCGCCTGGTCATCCGCCAGGGACCCAAACCATTCCCCAAAGTCCCCATGCACCCGGACCTAGGCAAACAACCCCAAGCAGCTCCAAACCCTCGACCAGATCCGGCAACGACCAAGGGAAATGACCCCTCTCCACCGGAAATACCGGAGGCCACAGCTTCTCTGAAGGAACCAACAACGTCTCAAAACCAGAACCTACCTCAACCGGAAATTCCGCCGGCCAAGGGCATCGAGGCCCAGCCACACCACCATCCACCCACCCATCTCTCCCCACAGGCTCCCTAAGACCTTGACAAACGTGGTCCCTGCCATGCCTCCAACAAGCTTTCTCTTCATTGGCCTATACAGACATGCATAGCTGAGAGATTGCAGGGATACAGGAGGGGTATAGGAGGGGTAATATATTAGGAGGCAGTGCAGAAAAGTAAAGTGCAAAGCATTCCTGGCTAGCAGACTAAGGCCTCGGGGCTAGCATGGATAATACGTCCCGCGAGGGGACGCAAGTGACCCTTCCCTCTCCCCGCTTGGACGATCGAATCGTCTGGTCCGTCATCAACCGCGCAGTGCAGCAACGCAAAAGCAAAAGTGCAAGAGAGAGAGAGAGAGAGAGAGAGAGAGAGATTGCCTCGAAGGTTACAGTCAGGCTCAGTTGCACTGCACAAAAACAAAAATAAACATGTAGGCTAGGGTCAGGCAAGCACAAAACAGTCAGTAGGTACCTTTACAGAGTGGCAGATGCACCCCATAAGGGAGCAGGGCAAGCTCAACAAACATTCGATGCAAAATGGCGGTTTGCCTCGCAAGTTGCAGAAGCAAAGGCAAACAGAAGAAAGCAATGCAAACGAAAAAACTCCAGCAACAGGCCTTCGCAAATGATTAAGAATGGCTACCTTGCATGGCTTGTGAAGAACACCAAAGCTTTGCAAGACTTCCCCAAAGAAAAGTTCGAGGCAAAGTCAAGTTGCCTCGAACATTCCTACCGGACAAGGATAGACACACATAGGCTGCAGATTTCAAGCCACAAAAAGGCACACTAACTATTCAAATGGTTAACTGATGATTGGTTTTGTGTTTTTCCGAGAAAAGTAAAATGAACCCACACTGCACACAAAACCCCAACGCAAACCGCCATGACATGTTGTGGGTTGGTTTTGGGGGTCGGTTGACACGAAAGGGTAAAAAGGTTCACAGTCAAAAAACCGCCAAAAAAAACTTCGTCTGTTGTCCGGCCGGGAAAAAGTGGCACTAGCTGACGTGAAAGTTTTTTTTGACTTTGAACCTTTTTGACATTGCAACCCCAAAACAGCCTCACAACCAAGACGGCTTCCAAGCCCGAGGACAATCTGTCCAAAGTAAGTCACGCCCACTGCTTCTTTCAAGTAGTATTTGACCAGTTGCTCATATGCATGTCTGTGTGTTGGCTGTCTGTTAGGTGGAAACGCTGTATGGCTACCGCAAACGTGCAGACGGGTCGGTGGAGTTGGAGGTCAACACCACCGACAACTGGGTTTTGCTCGGCAAGGTCAACGACGCGGGCAAGTACGAAGAGTCTGGGCTGATTGACCAGGACAGCTACGAGGAAAAGTCCCACGGTCTGTATGAGTGGCCTGCGGCTGGGCAGTGGAACTTCAAGCAAGCAGAGTTTATTGTTCGGTGGAATCTGACTGCACAGCAGAAGTTTCCCAAGCCGGCTGAGTTATGGGCAGGGGTTGAGGGTGGTAAGAGAGAAAGAAAGATGGGAGTATTGCAACAAGTACCTGAAGAGCCACCTAAAAAAAAAGAAAAAGAAATAGGCCAAGGGAGAGAAGAACCAGGAGAAGGGAGAGGGAAAAAATAACAAGCAAGAGAAGAAAAAGAACAAGAAAGGGAAGGCAAAAGGAGGAGAGCAAGAGCCAAAACAAAAGAAAAAAATTAAAGAGAGTATTGCTGACAGAAGAAGAAGAGAAAGCAAGAAAGAAGCAGTTGGATGAGATTGTAGCGAGAGCAACAGAGGCTGATAAACTAAGACGAGAAGATGCAAAGAGCCTGCAAGATGAGAAAGAAAGAGAGGACAAACAGAAAGAGGAGGCAGCGCGGTCGAATGCAGAGCAAAAAGAAAGTAAAAGACTAGAGGACGAGAAGAAAGAAGAAGACAGGAAGAGGGAAGAGAGAGAGAAAGCTCTTGCGTTGACAAAAGAGGAGGAAGAGATGAAAAAAAAGCTTCATTGCCGCCGCCCAACAGTGAGGCCGAACAGCAGAGTCCGGATCCTACGCCGTCCGAGAGTACAGGCCCCAAGTTGCCCGTCGACACAGAGTCTGAAGGGAAGGGCGTCAAGCCTGAGTCAGATGAACAGCGTGAAGGCAAGTGTTGGCTAGTACTTCTGCGATGCTAGTACCAATGTCACTTTCGAGAGTGGGCAATCGAGAGAAACAGCGTATGTATTCTTTTGGTTTTTTATGTTGCTCTTTCTCTTTTTTCTTTCTTTCTTTCCCTTTTTGTTTAACTTATTTATTTATTTATTTATTTATTTATTTATTTATTTATTTATTTATTTATTTATTTTTATTTTTCTTTTTTTTGTTTTTTGCAAACAGAATGCTTGTGATTACTACTTTTTTAAATGTTTTTCTTTCTCTTTTTTTTTTTTTTTTTTTTTTTTTTTTTTTTTTGTAAACAGAATGCCCCTTTCGTACGCTACCCCTGGACCCAACGTGACCAGAGGCCAACTGGCTGTCTTGCCGAGCCTAATTTGCAAAAACATGAAGAACTTTCCGCTCAAAGCGCGCAAGCTGATCATCACCCGAGAGGGAGAGGAGGCCACTGTCGTAGGGTATAGATTGAATTTGCTTCCTCATTTGTTTTGATTACGTTTTTGTGTGTTTCCCAGACCCGGCTGCCGGCTCTCCAAGCAATTTTCGGGTCAGAAAACGTCGGATATATCCGACTTGAAGAAAACTGTAGTGATTTCTCGCAAAGTGAAGGATCCTGTGAGTGGTACTGTGTTCCGTCAGTTGCAGTTCATGGGGCAGAAGGCAATTGATCCCGTGCGTTCGGCGTTAGTGGGCAATATGCCAGATAAGGAACGGCATGGGGAAGTAGAGCCGTTGCTGCAGTTGATGATCGGTACGATTGATGCGGAGGGCAACGTCACACCCACACCCCTAGAAAAGCTGCCCACGATATATGAATTTGTGTGGTTGAAAGAGCAGCCAGAGAAAGCGGGAGAGCATCCCAACGGCAGGCCCGCGCGAGCGAAAAGGGCGAGACCTTCCACTCCAAAGCCTGAGGTATTTTTTTTGAAACCTTGAATATTCTTTTATCGGAAATTCCCCTTTCAGTTTTGCTGGCAAGCATGTAATCTAAATTGATTTTCTGGGTCATTCAGGTTGTCTCCGTGAAAAGCGAGGCCAAGGTCAGTCCCGCTGCCGCCAAAAGCAAGTCCAAGCCCACGAAGAAGCCAAGCAAGCCCAAGTCAAGAGTCCGCAACGCAAAGCAAGTCGATCTTTCAGAAAACGAAGACACTGAAGAGGAGGAGACGGAAGAAACCTCTTGTTGCAAAGCAACGTGTTTTTGCATTTTTGCACCCACCAACCAACTATCCAAGTACATACTGTCAATCAGTACTGCTGCGTTCAAACAGTAATGATAGATGTACCTGAAAAGATTTGAAAATGATAAAGTCTTCGATATTTTGCTTGACGCGTTGACTTCCCCTATACCCCACATGCACTCAACAAAACTTTTTGCGGTCAAATAGTCTAGCCATTTTCGTGGGGAGTAGGGTGAGAATCAGGATTCAACAAACCTCTCTCTCACTTGCTGTGTGTGTGTGTGTGTGTGTCTCCCCCCCCCCCCCTCTCTCTCTCTCACACACACACACACACACTCTCTCTCTCTCGATCTCTCTTTCTCTCTCTCTCTCTTTCTCTCTCTCTCACTTGCTCTCTCTCTTTCTCTCACTCGCTCTCTCTCTCTCTCTCGATCTCTCTCTCTCTCACTCGCTCTCTCTCTCTCTCTCTCTCTCTCTCTCTCTCTCTCTCTCTCTCTCTCTCTCTCTCTCGCTTTTTCTTCGTTTTTATTGAGAGAACAATTTTTACAACCGGACTCAGGGAACGTCCACGTGAAAAGTATAGCTATTAAGTCATACCTTTATCTAAGGTGGAA
>WBZZ01005186.1:20000-22500 GCA_019918135.1 Paulinella micropora
TTTTTGGGATTAATACCGACCACTCATTTTTTAATCAAGTTGGCACACGTGCTAAGTACGGTGCTGGCTTGTGTTCGTGGTGGGTGTATTCTCACACACCACTCACCGCAGGGATCTGGGACGTGGCTACACTGGCTACACGCTGGCTACCCCCTGCACCGTGGCTACTCCCGCACTGGCTACCCCCCCCCCCTACCCTGGCTACCCCCGCACTGGCTACCCCCCCTACCCTGGCACTCCCGCACTGGCTAACCCCCCCCCCCCTACCCTGGCTACTCCCGCACTGGCTACCCCCCCCCCTGCCCTGGCTACTCCCGCACTGGCTACCCCCCCCCCTACCCTGGCTACTCCCGCACTGGCTGCACCGGAAATCTGCGGCAAGAGCAAGCACCCGCGCTCTTGAGACATCTGCCACGGTCTCGGCTCCCTGCTCCCTGTGCAAAGGTAACTTTTTGCCCCCTCCCCAAAAGTTGTAGATAAACTTCCCGACTTCACGTCTCATAGCCACATTTTAGGGCGGAAATTCACGGGGAGTAGGAAATTTACCGCAACGAAAAAAAATCCATTTCAGTTTCCCTTGGAGTTTGAGACATCTGCCACGGGTCCAGCCGCCACCCAACCCCGGGGGGGGGGATTTTCCTGGATTTTTTTAATAGATTTTCAAAAAATGTCCGTTTTTTGTCTCAAACTCTATTATTTTGTCTCAGTAGAAACTGAAAGTGAGGTGGCACCATTCGCCCCCCCTCTTCGGAGCCTGTCTCAACCCTGTCTCACTGCTCCAGCCTTGCATGTGCGACCTTTGGCCTTTTTTAGGGGGGTCTGAGACGTATGAGACACTTTTTTTAATTTTTCAAAAAAAATAAAAAAATAAAACAACAAGGAGGGAGGGGGGGGGGTGGGGGGTTTTGCGGATGGTGGCAGATGTCTCAAGAAAAATTACACAGGGAGAGGGGGGGGGGGGGGCTTTCCGACAGGCGGCGCTGGCCGGCACAGGAGAGAGGGGAGGGAGGGGGGGGGGGCTTTCCGACAGGCGGCGCTGGCCGGCACAGGAGAGAGGGGAGGGAGGGGGTGGGGCTTTCCGACAGGCGGCACCGGAGAGAGTGGAGGGGAGGAGGGAGGGGGGTAGTTTTTTTGGGGCAGCCGTGCCCACCTCACCTGATATTATAGGCCAAGCGTGCCCCAGAACGGTGGTGGTGCAAAAGGGGGGTTTGCTGTTGAAGAGGGCGGTGAGAGTGGCGCATCGCGCCCTATTGGCCATGGCTGGTCCAGGGGGGGGGGGTCTCCCATGCTGCCTATTTTTTCTTCTTGGCTTTATTATTAAAGAGTGTTACAGTGTGGTCGATAATGCTAGCTGTTTGTCCTACCTGTGGTGCCTGCTTTTTCGAAGGCCAGCTGTATTGGTCAGGGACAGGGAAAAGAGGCGATCCCAAGGATCTTGCCTCGCTCGTCTGCAGACCCTATGGTGACGGCGCCTGCATCAACCCCGCGCGAGACGTCCCCGGCGGAGACACCTGGGAGGAGCGGATGCGCTTCGTGGACAATTTCCTGGACGAGATGTTGTAAATGATTAAAAAACTTTTTCTCCTGTTCTGTTAAATTAGCAAACCGGAATGGAAGTGGCTAGGTCGTACAAGCGGCGGCGTCTTGATGGCGCGGCAGACTGTTTCGTGCTGCCGGTCGACGGACAGGCGGGTGATGTCTTGATTAGTGATGGCGACGGAGGAGTTCGTTGGGCAGCAGGCGCTGTGGCCGCGAACGAGGCGGTAGCGCTTAATACCGCACACAGGCTGTCGACGTCCGGTAATGTACACCTGGTTGATTTAGCTGACCTGATTACCTTGACGCTGGGCACCGACGCCAAAGTTAACCAGCCGGCCGGGATGACTTCTAACAACTCCACTGGCTTTGTGGCATCTCTTCAAAGACCATGCTAGGGGAGGGTTGCTGTTGTGTGTGTGTGTGTTTTTCTTCAATATTTATATTTATATATATATGAATATATATATAAGTTAATTATTAATAACTTAATTAATTTTTTGTTTTTCTTTTTTTTTGTGTTGTAGTCATTGTTGTTATTATTATCACTATTATCATTATGTTTTTGTTGTTCTAGGAGGTGAGCTTTTATCCGCTTTTTGAAGATGTTGGGTGATGTTGTGTCCTTGATATCTTGTGGGAGTTGATTCCATTGATGCAGGAGCAGTTTTATGTGATATGGGGTGTTGTGGTCGATGAATAAGTTGCTTTTGATTGAGTGTCGTGTATGGTATGAATGGATATGATTTATTGGGGTGAAGGTGTTGTCGTGTAGTGGTCTGTTGAGTTCTTTGGCGGGGTGGATGAATGGGTGGATTTCTATACAAACTCCGAGTTTATATATTTGAGTGATATCAAGGATTTCGAGTTGGTCGAGGAGCGGCTTAGTATGTGATCGGTAATGTGTCTTTGGCTATTATTCTGATGATTTTTTTTATGTATTTTTATGAGTGGTTGTATGTAT
>WBZZ01005186.1:32500-35000 GCA_019918135.1 Paulinella micropora
GACATCTGCCACGGGTCTGGCCCCTGCCCCCTGGGGGGAGGGAGGGTATTTTGCCCCTTCCTGAAAAGTTGTGGATGAACTTCCCGACTTCACGTCTCATAGCCACATTTTGTGGTGGAAATTCACGGTAAACGGGCGAAAAAGGCAGTAGTCGCGGCAAATTCGGTAAAATGCAGGAATGTCCCTGGCTGGTGCCCCTTTCGGCCGTATCACCCCGGTGGCACCATAGTTTGAGACATCTGCCACGGGTCTGGGCCCTGCCCCCTGGGGGGAGGGAGGGTTTTTTGCCCCTTCCTGGAAAGTTGTGGATAAACTTCCCGACTTCACGTCTTATAGCCACATTTTGTGGTGGAAATTCAAGGTAAACGGGCGAAAAAGGCAGTAGTCGCGGCAAATTCGGTAAAATGCAGGAATGTCCCTGGGTGGTGCCCCTTTCGGTCGTATCACGCTGGGTGGCACCGGGTGGCGCGTGTTTGTGAAAACACACCTGATTTTTCTGGTAGCAGGATTCTGGTGGCCAAACTTTGCGGCTGTCCCCTGCAAAATTGGCTGGTCCGTTTCGGTCGGGCAAAGTGGCATTCGACTTTTCACGCCACGCGCTATCAGAATCTGTAATAAAAAATTGTGGTGGGCGGTGGCACCAGACCCGTCCCACAGCGCGGGTCTTATTTTTGGGATTAATACCGACCACTCATTTTTTTAAGCAAGTTGGCACACGTGCTAAGTACGGTGCTGGCTTGTGTTCGTGGTGGGTGTATTCTCACACACCACTCACCGCAGGGATCTGGGACGTGGCTACACTGGCTACACGCTGGCTACCCCCTGCACCGTGGCTACTCCCGCACTGGCTACCCCCCCCCCCCCCCTACCCTGGCTACCCCCGCACTGGCTACCCCCCCTACCCTGGCAACTCCCGCACTGGCTAACCCCCCCCCCCCCTACCCTGGCTACTCCCGCACTGGCTACCCCCCCCCCCCTGCCCTGGCTACTCCCGCACTGGCTACCCCCCCCCCCCTACCCTGGCTACTCCCGCACTGGCTGCACCGGAAATCTGCGGCAAGAGCAAGCACCCGCGCTCTTGAGACATCTGCCACGAGTCTCGCTCCCTTGCTCCCTGTGCAAAGGTAACTTTTTGCCCCCTCCCCAAAAGTTGTAGATAAACTTCCCGACTTCACGTCTCATAGCCACATTTTAGGGCGGAAATTCACGGGGAGTAGGAAATTTACCGCAACGAAAAAAAATCCATTTCAGTTTCCCTTGGAGTTTGAGACATCTGCCACGGGTCCAGCCGCCACCCAACCCCGGGGGGGGGGGATTTTCCTGGATTTTTTAATAGATTTTCAAAAAATGTCCGTTTTTTGTCTCAAACTCTATTATTTTGTCTCAGTAGAAACTGAAAGTGAGGTGGCACCATTCGCCCCCCCTCTTCGGAGCCTGTCTCAACCCTGTCTCACTGCTCCAGCCTTGCATGTGCGACCTTTGGCCTTTTTTAGGGGGGTCTGAGACGTATGAGACACTTTTTTTAATTTTTCAAAAAAAATAAAAAAATAAAACAACAAGGAGGGAGGGGGGGGGGTGGGGGGTTTTGCGGATGATGGCAGATGTCTCAAGAAAAATTACACAGGGAGAGGGGGGGGGGGGGCTTTCCGACAGGCGGCGCTGGCCGGCACAGGAGAGAGGGGAGGGAGGGGGTGGGGCTTTCCGACAGGCGGCACCGGAGAGAGTGGAGGGGAGGAGGGAGGGGGGTAGTTTTTTTGGGGCAGCCGTGCCCACCTCACCTGATATTATAGGCCAAGCGTGCCCCAGAACGGTGGTGGTGCAAAAGGGGGGTTTGCTGTTAAAGAGGGCGGTGAGAGTGGCGCATCGCCCCCTATTGGCATGGCTGGTCCAGGGGGGGGGGGGTCTCCCATGCTGCCTATTTTTTCTTCTTGGCTTTATTATTAAAGAGTGTTACAGTGTGGTCGATAATGCTAGCTGTTTGTCCTACCTGTGGTGCCTGCTTTTTCGAAGGCCAGCTGTATTGGTCAGGGACAGGGAAAAGAGGCGATCCCAAGGATCTTGCCTCGCTCGTCTGCAGACCCTATGGTGACGGCGCCTGCATCAACCCCGCGCGAGACGTCCCCGGCGGAGACACCTGGGAGGAGCGGATGCGCTTCGTGGACAATTTCCTGGACGAGATGTTGTAAATGATTAAAAAACTTTTTCTCCTGTTCTGTTAAATTAGCAAACCGGAATGGAAGTGGCTAGGTCGTACAAGCGGCGGCGTCTTGATGGCGCGGCAGACGATTTCGTGCTGCCGGTCGACGGACAGGCGGGTGATGTGTTGATTAGTGACGGCGACGGAGGAGTTCGTTGGGCAGCAGGCGCTGTGGCCGCGAACGAGGCGGTAGCGCTTAATACCGCACACAGGCTGTCGACGTCCGGTAATGTACACCTGGTTGATTTAGCTGACCTGATTACCTTGACGCTGGGCACCGACGCCAAAGTTAACCAGCCGGCC
>WBZZ01005186.1:40000-42500 GCA_019918135.1 Paulinella micropora
CGCAACGAAAAAAAATCCCTTTCAGTTTCCCTTGGAGTTTGAGACATCTGCCACGGGTCCGGCCGCCACCCAACCCCGGGGGGGGGGATTTTCCTGGATTTTTTTAATAGATTTTCAAAAAATGTCTGTTTTTTGTCTCAAACTCTATTATTTTGTCTCAGTAGAAACTGAAAGTGAGGTGGCACCATTCGCCCCCCCTCTTCGGAGCCTGTCTCAACCCTGTCTCACTGCTCCAGCCTTGCCTGTGCGACCTTTGGCCTTTTTTAGGGGGGTCTGAGACGTATGAGACACTTTTTTTAATTTTTCAAAAAAAAATAAAAAAATAAAACAACAAGGAGGGAGGGGGGGGGTGGGGGTTTTGCGGATGGTGGCAGATGTCTCAAGAAAATTACACAGGGAGAGGGGGGGGGGGCTTTCCGACAGGCGGCGCTGGCCGGCACAGGAGAGAGGGGAGGGAGGGGGTGGGGCTTTCCGACAGGCGGCACCGGAGAGAGTGGAGGGGAGGAGGGAGGGGGGTAGTTTTTTTGGGGCAGCCGTGCCCACCTCACCTGATATTATAGGCCAAGCGTGCCCCAGAACGGTGGTGGTGCAAAAGGGGGGTTTGCTGTTAAAGAGGGCGGTGAGAGTGGCGCATCGCCCCCTATTGGCATGGCTGGTCCAGGGGGGGGGGGTCTCCCATGCTGCCTATTTTTTCTTCTTGGCTTTATTATTAAAGAGTGTTACAGTGTGGTCGATAATGCTAGCTGTTTGTCCTACCTGTGGTGCCTGCTTTTTCGAAGGCCAGCTGTATTGGTCAGGGACAGGGAAAAGAGGCGATCCCAAGGATCTTGCCTCGCTCCGAGTCGTCTGCAGACCCTATGGTGACGGCGCCTGCATCAACCCCGCGCGAGACGTCCCCGGCGGAGACACCTGGGAGGAGCGGATGCGCTTCGTGGACAATTTCCTGGACGAGATGTTGTAAATGATTAAAAAACTTTTTCTCCTGTTCTGTTAAATTAGCAAACCGGAATGGAAGTGGCTAGGTCGTACAAGCGGCGGCGTCTTGATGGCGCGGCAGACGATTTCGTGCTGCCGGTCGACGGACAGGCGGGTGATGTGTTGATTAGTGATGGCGACGGAGGAGTTCGTTGGGCAGCAGGCGCTGTGGCCGCGAACGAGGCGGTAGCGCTTAATACCGCACACAGGCTGTCGACGTCCGGTAATGTACACCTGGTTGATTTAGCTGACCTGATTACCTTGACGCTGGGCACCGACGCCAAAGTTAACCAGCCGGCCGGGATGACTTCTAACAACTCCACTGGCTTTGTGGCATCTCTTCAAAGACCATGCTAGGGGAGGGTTGCTGTTGTGTGTGTGTGTGTGTTTTTCTTCAATATTTATATTTATATATATATGAATATATATATATAAGTTAATTATTAATAACTTAATTAATTTTTTGTTTTTCTTTCTTTTTTTTTGTGTTGTAGTCATTGTTGTTATTATTATCACTATTATCATTATGTTTTTGTTGTTCTAGGAGGTGAGCTTTTATCCGCTTTTTGAAGATGTTGGGTGATGTTGTGTCCTTGATATCTTGTGGGAGTTGATTCCATTGATGCAGGAGCAGTTTTGTGTGATATGGGGTGTTGTGGTCGATGAATAAGTTGCTTTTGATTGAGTGTCGTGTATGGTATGAATGGATATGATTTATTGGGGTGAAGGTGTTGTCGTGTAGTGGTCTGTTGAGTTCTTTGGCGGGGTGGATGAATGGGTGGATTTCTATACAAACTCCGAGTTTATATATTTGAGTGATATCAAGGATTTCGAGTTGGTCGAGGAGCGGCTTAGTATGTGATCGGTAATGTGTCTTTGGCTATTATTCTGATGATTTTTTTTATGTATTTTTATGAGTGGTTGTATGTATTTTTTGTTTTTGTCATGGGTCCCCCAGACGGAGATGTGTTGAATGAGATGCGGGAAGATGTGTGTGTAATATAGTTGTTTCATGATTGTTGTGTGGAGAAATTGTTGTGCGTATCGAAGAGAGGTGATTGTTGGCTGTAGTTTGCGTATGATGTTGCTTATGTGTTGGTTGTATCGTAGGTTGTGTTGGAGTGTTATGCCTAGTAGTTTGGCATGTTTGAATTGTTCGAGTGTGTGGTTGTTTATGTTTATTGTTACGTTCTGTTTGGTTTTGTGGAAGATTGTGTACGTTGTTTTAGTTGGGTTTGGTACGAGGTTGTTGGAGTGGAAGTAGTTGATTAGTTTGGTTATTTCTGTCTGTGTTTTTTGTTGTAGGTTGTTGGGCGATTTTGCTGTTATTATAAGTGTTGTGTCGTCTGCATATGCATATACTGTTCCTTGTTTTATTATGTTTATAATGTCATTAATATATAGCAAAAAGAAAGTAGTAGATAGCGTGCTGCCTTGCGGAATGCCATGTGTTATAGTTCGTTTGTGTGGTTTTGCGTTCTGTGTGTGTACTTCTTGAGCTCGGTTGAAAAGTAGGATGCAAAGA
>WBZZ01005186.1:47500-72500 GCA_019918135.1 Paulinella micropora
TTCCTGGACGAGATGTTGTAAATGATTAAAAAACTTTTTCTCCTGTTCTGTTAAATTAGCAAACCGGAATGGAAGTGGCTAGGTCGTACAAGCGGCGGCGTCTTGATGGCGCGGCAGACGATTTCGTGCTGCCGGTCGACGGACAGGCGGGTGATGTGTTGATTAGTGACGGCGACGGAGGAGTTCGTTGGGCAGCAGGCGCTGTGGCCGCGAACGAGGCGATAGCGCTTAATACCGCACACAGGCTGTCGACGTCCGGTAATGTACACCTGGTTGATTTAGCTGACCTGATTACCTTGACGCTGGGCACCGACGCCAAAGTTAACCAGCCGGCCGGTATGACTTCTAACAACTCCACTGGCTTTGTGGCCTCTCTTCAAAGACCATGCTAGGGGAGGGTTGCTGTTGTGTGTGTGTGTGTGTGTTTTTCTTCAATATTTATATTTATATATATATGAATATATATATATATAAGTTAATTATTAATAACTTAATTAATTTTTTGTTTTTGTTTTTCATTTTTTTTTGTGTGTTGTAGTCATTGTTGTTATTATTATCACTATTATCATTATGTTTTTGTTGTTCTAGGAGGTGAGCTTTTATCCGCTTTTTGAAGATGTTGGGTGATGTTGTGTCCTTGATATCTTGTGGGAGTTGATTCCATTGATGCAGGAGCAGTTTTGTGTGATATGGGGTGTTGTGGTCGATGAATAAGTTGCTTTTGATTGAGTGTCGTGTATGGTATGAATGGATATGATTTATTGGGGTGAAGGTGTTGTCGTGTAGTGGTCTGTTAAGTTCTTTGGCGGGGTGGATGAATGGGTGGATTTCTATACAAACTCCGAGTTTATATATTTGAGTGATATCAAGGATTTCGAGTTGGTCGAGGAGCGGCTTAGTATGTGATCGGTAATGTGTCTTGGCTATTATTCTGATGATTTTTTTTTATGTATTTTTATGAGTGGTTGTATGTATTTTTTGTTTTTGTCATGGGTCCCCCAGACGGAGATGTGTTGAATGAGATGCGGGAAGATGTGTGTGTAATATAGTTGTTTCATGATTGTTGTGTGGAGAAATTGTTGTGCGTATCGAAGAGAGGTGATTGTTGGCTGTAGTTTGCGTATGATGTTGCTTATGTGTTGGTTGTATCGTAGGTTGTGTTGGAGTGTTATGCCTAGTAGTTTGGCATGTTTGAATTGTTCGAGTGTGTGGTTGTTTATGTTTATTGTTACGTTCTGTTTGGTTTTGTGGAAGATTGTGTACGTTGTTTTAGTTGGGTTTGGTACGAGGTTGTTGGAGTGGAAGTAGTTGATTAGTTTGGTTATTTCTGTCTGTGTTTTTTGTTGTAGGTTGTTGGGCGATTTTGCTGTTATTATAAGTGTTGTGTCGTCTGCATATGCATATACTGTTCCTTGTTTTATTATGTTTATAATGTCATTAATATATAGCAAAAAGAAAGTAGTAGATAGCGTGCTGCCTTGCGGAATGCCATGTGTTATAGTTCGTTTGTGTGGTTTTGCGTTCAGTGTGTGTACTTCTTGAGCTCGGTTGAAAAGTAGGATGCAAAGAAATTAACAGTGTCTTCGGAGAAATTGAAGTTTCTCCGGAGTTTCTTAATTAGCTTTGCGTGTTCTACTGTGTCGTAGGCTTTTGACAAGTCTACGTAAAGCGCTAGCACGAGCTCTTCTTTGTCTTTGTGTTTGTGTATTTGGTTTAGGATAGTTTGGACTGTCATTGTCGTGTTTGAGTTCGGGCGGAAGGCGTATTGCGTATGTGATATTATGTTATGTTTCGTTAGATGGTCCATGACTTGTTTATTTATTATTGTGTCAAAGACTTTAGCTATTATTGGTAGTGTAGTTTACTGGCAGGCTTGTGTCGCTAGCTTTGTATATTTCTATTACTTTAGTTGTTTTTAGTGCATCTGGGTAACTATATTCTTTTATTGCTTTATTAAATAGTTCTGTTCTCTCTCTCTCTCTCTCGCTCTCTCTTGCTCTCACTCGCTCTCTCTCGCTCTCTCTCGCTCTCTCTGTCTCTTACTCACTCACTCTCTCTCCCCCCCCTTCTCTCTCTCTCTCTCTCTCTCCCCCCCCCCCCCTCTCTCTCTCCCCCCCCCCCTCTCTCTCTCACTCGCTCTCTCTCTCTCATTGTTTTGGTTGTTGTTACTATTATCTATATTACTACTTTTTTGTTACGCTCTCTCTCTCTCTCTCTCTTTCTCTCTCTCTCTCTCTCACACACACACACACACACACACTCGCTCTCTCTCTCTCTCTCTTTCTCTCTCTCTATCTCTCTCTCTCTCTCACACACACACACAGAACACACACACACAGACTCACTCTCTCTCTGTAACTGTCTCTCTCTCTCTCTTTCTTTCTTTCTTTCTTTCTTTCTCTCTCTCTCTCCCTCTTTCTCTTTCTCTCTCTCTCTCTCTCTCACTCTCACTCTCTCTCTCTCTCTCTCCCTCTCGTATCTATCTATCTATCTATCTATCTATCTATCTATCTATCTATCTATCTACCTATCTACCTACCTATCTACTCTTATCGATCGATCTACCTACCTATCTATCTATGTCTGTATGTGTTTATATTTGAAGAGAATGACAAAAGGCAAGCCAGAGGTAGCGGAGGACGAGCAACTTGTCAGGTATGACATACATACATACATACATACATACATACATTCACACATACACACATACACACACAAGTGGTTGCAGAGGACGAGCAACTTGTCAGGTATGACATACATACATACATACATACTTACACACATACACACACATACACACATACACACACAAGAGGTAGCAGAGGACGAGCAACTTGTCAGGTATGACTTACATACATACATACATACATACATACATAAATACATACATACATACATAGATACACACACACACACATATATAAATACATACATACATACATGTTCATGTCAATCTGCACAAGGTATGTATTGTGCAGATCGACATGGACATGTATGTATGTATGTATGTATGTATGTACCATGCTTTTTCGTAACTAAAACATGCAGATGTAAACGTGTAAGCCTGTGTAAGTGATTTCTTGGGAAAAGAGGTTGAAAAAGTATGCATATGTGTATGTATATATGTATGAACTTATGTATGTATTTATGTATGTACGTATGCGTGTATGTATGTATGTATGTATGTATGCATGCATGTATGTATGACGGAGACTTATGGAGTAGGGGCCGGTTGGTCGTAGGTTGTAGAGACTGCTGCACTATGTGCAGTTGTGCCGGATGATCTTAAATGTTAATATTAATTGATTATTAAGTAATATAATTGCTTTTTTCTTAATATTACTACTTTGAATGCTAGTTAGAGCTTGCAATCTCATCGTGCTCACATGCAAAAATATTAAGTCAACCCGCAGTCCGGACCTGTATAACTAAATGGGTAAGTTGATGTAATATGAATTACTATGCATAATTATATGCAAATACTGCATTAAAATGCACAAAAAGTGAAAAAGTGAGGTTCAATTCCAGTAGATGACCACAGAGAGCATCTACTGGAATTGCATCTCAGCAACCCGCAGTCCGCACCTGTATAA
Organism: Paulinella micropora; assembly: GCA_019918135.1. Classification (NCBI taxonomy): domain Eukaryota; phylum Cercozoa; class Imbricatea; order Euglyphida; family Paulinellidae; genus Paulinella; species Paulinella micropora. The sequence goes on from WBZZ01005186.1 coordinate 51,094, forward strand.
CTAAATGCGTAAGTTGATGTAATTGTAGTATGAATTACTATGCATAATTATATGCAAATACTGCATTAAAACGCACAAAAAGAAACTTTAAATGAGAAAAACAAAGTTTTCCAGATAAATCTGGAACTTCTGCCACTTGGCAGGTAATAGAAAGGCTTTGTCTGCAGCAACCTAAGTTAATCATGCTATAGAACTTTACACCCGCCCATTAGCAAGGAATCTGATAAAATTGGTGGTTTGCTGCGATTGCGTTGCTAGAAAAGCTGAAAGAGCATTATTTCCAGCACCGTGGGGCTGGTAGCACACATAGCACCTGCAGTTAGCAGGATGAGGCATGGCAGGAAATGCCCCTCTGCACCGCGGGCACGCACACCCGTCACCGTGCTGGAGGCAGACAAGGCACCTGCACGTGGGTGCATGCTGATAACGAAAGGGAGCGCGCTTCGGAGCGCATTTGAAACACTTACATCCTTCACCATGCTTGGGCTCGACTTCATTTACCTCGCAATCAGGGCATTGACAGCCCTCACCATGCGCAAAGCATTCGGCGCACTTACATCCTTGCCCATGACGCTGCACTCGCTGCGGCTGCTGGCTGCCCTTGCGCTGCTTGTGGCCCTTGCGCTGCTTGTGGCCCTTGCGCTGCTTGTGGCCCTTGCGACCCTTCGCAGGCTTCGGCTCCTCCTCCTCCTCCTCCTCCTCCTCCTCCGACTCCGTCTCTGGCTTAGACTTTTTCTGCTGCGGTTGCTTCTTTTCTGGCTTCTTTGCTGCAGGCGTCGGCTTGTGCGTCGACGCAGGCGTCGGGACAGGCGGCGACTTTACTTCCATCACGTCGGCTTCCATGGCACGCATGAAGGCACAGGGAGGACACTTGCAGCCAGGCTTGTGGTGCGAGTTGCCTCCGCCACCCTTCTTGCTAGGCTTGGTTGGTTTCGGAGTCGCTGTGGTTGGCTTCGGATTCGCTGGGCTTGGCTTGGGATGTGCTGGAGGACCCACATCCAACCATTTCAGTTTCCCATCCTGCAGTCAAAAAGAAAAGTGCTCACACATATTACTACTACACTCAACAGAAACGTACCGCATCCACACCGACGGGGATTGACACCGGTTGCTTTCCCGCAGGATGGTTCTTCCAAAATCCCGGCCCGTAATCGGTCAATGGGAACATGCCGATGTAAAAATCTGCAACCAGTACCGGAATGGGAAACTTCCCCCCCTCTTTCTTCGTCGGCATGGTGAAGACCACATTCTCTCCTGAAAATTCTGCAGCATGATCAATCAAGCCGCCTCCTTGAGAAGCAGGAATGTTTCCTGCTAAAATTTGCTCGCGCTTGTTCATGTTCAGCTTCCATATCTTGCGCTTGAGCCTCAACGTGTGGGTGCCGGGGTTCGCTGCAATGATTTTGAACTGTTCGGGATCCGTGACCTCGTCGAACTCTTCGCCGAAAAATTCCAACCGTGGATTGTGATCCCCGTCAAACCCGTTCAAGCGGAGGCCACTGGAACCAATGAAATCTCCAAGCTTGCGACACATCTTCACGCGCGGGGGAAGGCGGCGGCACATCTTTACCCGCGGGGGGGAGGCGGCGGCACATCTTCACGCGCGGGGGGAGGCGGCGGCACATCTTTACGCGCGGGGGGAGGCGGCGGCACATCTTCTTCATTGAGACGCAGGACTGCGTTCTGTTGCAGCAGACCTGACTTGGCAGCTTCGGAAAACTTGCTGATGTTCTGCAAGTCCTTCTGCAACTGCAGCTGCTGTTCCGCCGTCAGCTCAGTCCTTTCCTCCTCGCGGCCGTTGTGCTTCGACTCGCTGTCAGAACATTAAATAATAATATTGCAATGCAAATCAAAGTAGTAAACCTGTCATTGGGGTCGGAGTTGCCTTCTGCCGCAGCCGGGCTCTTGAGAAGAAGAAAAAGGAGAAGAAGAAAAAGGAGAAGAAGAAGAAGGAGAAGAAGAAGGAGGAGAAGGAGGAGGAGAAGAAGGAAGAGAAGAAGGAGAAGAAGAAAAAAAAGAAGCATAGTTGTAGCAATACTATCAGCTGCATTAGTAGTTACTAGTAGTAGTAGTAGTAGTAGTAGTAGTAGTAGTAGGAGGAGGAGGAGGAGGTCTGGAGAAGAAGAAGAAGAAGAAGAAGAAGAAGAAGCAGAAGAGTAGTAGTGGTAGTAGTAGCAGCAGTAGCAGTAGTAGTAGTAGTATTGGTAGTAGTAGAGGGAGGAGGAGGAGGAGGAGGAAGAAGAAGAAGAAGAAGAAGAAGAAGAAGAAGAAGAAGAAGAGTAGTAGTAGTAGTAGTAGTAGTAGTAGTGGTGGTAGTAGTAGTAGCAGCAGTAGCAGTAGTAGTAGTATTAGTAGTAGTAGTAGAGGGAGGAGGAGGAGGAGAAGAAGATGAAGAAAAAGAAAGAAAGAAGAAGAAGAAGAAGAAGAAGAAGAAGAAGAAGAAGAAGGAGAAGGAGAAGGAGGAAGAAGAAGAAAAAAAAGAAGAATGTATATAGTTGTAGTAAAACTAGCAGCTGCAGTGAGGAGGAGGAGAAGATGAAGAAGAAGAAAGCAAAAAAAAGAAATTCAATTACTACCCCTCGGCTTGTTTGCTGTTATTGTTAGCAGCTTGATCTGCCATCTCGTTTGCCAAGGCGCGCTTGGTTTGTTTTCTCTTTTTCTGTGCCGCCTGCAGACAATGTCATGTATGTGCATGGCATATGTATGTATCATTGATTTGCCAACCGGTTTGCGTTGCTTCTTTTTTGGAGGCGACTTAGAAGAAGAGCTTGCAGCTTCAGGCTCTTCTGCAGGTAGCGCAGTGTTTGCTGCAGGTGCTTTGCCCCTTCGAACTCTGCGCCCTCTTGCAGACGGCAGATCTTGAAAGATCTCGTTCTTGGAGGCCAGAACAAATGTTTTCCCAGAAGGAACGTACGTGTGTACGACGTTATCTGGTACACTGTGCCATGCCTTGGCCTCTGCCTTGGGGGAAGGAAAATTCCAATACTTTGCAGTAACTTCTGGGGGGATAATGCAATCCTGCAAGTTTTTCCAATTCGGTTCGCCGTTGGTTTTCAAAAAAATGCGTTGCCCCTGATCGTCCCTCTCCACCCGAAAATTTTGCATGCTCGAGACAACATGCTTGTCTACTGAATCGTCACCTTTGGGCTTTCCAGAACTCATTTCTCAATTCACTAAGTGAGTGTTGGAGGGAAATTCGACTTGAACAAAAGACACACCGGTCGGAGGTGGAAAAAGTGGCTGAAATGCTACTTTTCCAGTGTGGATTCCCTTTTTTTTCCAACGTACAGGGGTGCACTCTCGTCGTCTTCAAGGCCACTACTTGTCTTCTGTGCTGTTTGACAGACGCCCTCGGTATGGTTGATATGATATGATGCTATATGACGTTTGATTTATGACATCTAGGGCGTCTGTCAAGTTTTTTGGACCTAGTTCTATCGGGAAAAAGTAAAAGTGCTGCACTTTGAAAAGGTCTCATGTTTTTCTTTTTTTAAAATGAAAACACGTTGCTCCACGACCACAGGCATGCTGGCATGTCTTCCCCGACCCCTGTGAAGCCGCTGGCAGTGCCTAGCGCGGCAGCAATAAGGCTTGCAAGGGCCAAAGCTTCCAAGTATGCGAAATATTATTATATAATATACCACTGCTAGAATGGAGTTGGATATCAGCTCAACACTTGTTTCTCATGCCCTCCCACTGTCAAACATGATTTTTTATGATAGAAAACATGAATCCAACATATCAGGGCCTGCAGTATTTCCTGTTTGTGGCAGGCTAACTGGCTACAGTGGGCATGAAGTGCAGCACTCACCTGGTGATCTACTAGACACTACTACGCTAGTTGATGATGAATCCGAGCATTCCTCATATTCGGATCACCTTGTATACCATATATAATGATGCTATATATGTAACTTGTTTATGCTATGCCTGTATTACATATTCACCTTAATACCACTCACAACATAGGATAAGGTGTGGGTAGGCCATAATCTTCTTCTCGTCGATCAGGCCTGACTTGACTGAGGGGCGCTGCCCTGTGTGTAGTCTAACTGATATACACTTGCCACAGCAAGTTGGGTAGCCACCGTCGACCTTATCTCTTGGAGAGAGTGAGGGTAAGAGTGAATATGTTTCGAGTCTGTGTTTTTATCATTTTCACAGGATAGTTAGTAGGACCTGCAGTTAATTTAGTAATTAACCTTGCTCCAGGGGGAGTGTTAGATCATATTAATACAATATACTAATTCGGTGGACAGTACGGGCCGGCATATGTAATGCATGTCGTTAGAGCCATTACGTGTGCCCGGCTTAATACGTTCCCGCTCTTTGCCTTGGCGCGTTCATTAAAGTTTAACTTGCAGACGATCTACTCAACTTAGATTTGACTCCGGTTTAGTAAAGTAGTCTAACACATTTTCTACATAAATTATAATATTTTCGGTTGAACTTATGAACCCTCAAAACAGCAAGCAAGATATTTAAAAAAGTGACAGTTTTCGATGATGTGAATACACAAATAACAAAGCTCTATTTACTACTAGTTTTCTATGCTTGCGTCAGGGAGTGTGAGCAACAAATAGCTACAAAACAAAGTGAAATGTGTGATGTTTTGTCAACCTATCACTGCCCCCAAGAAGCTCTTGTGCATAAATAAGAAAAACATATATATTTATCAGAAAAAATAAATTTTCAATCACAGATAATTATGAAAACTAAACATGTTTAAAGTTAAGTGTTGGGGAGGTCAGTGAAAGGCTAGCAACAAAACGAAAGAGCAAGAACACATATATTTCATTCGAAACAAATGACCGAATTCATGTGAACGCAGTAAAAAAATTCACATTTATGAAAGAATAATGAATTGTATAATGAAATCTTTTGCATGTTGTGAGCAAGCCACAAAGCAGTGAAATTTAATAACAGTTTTGAAATATCACGAAAAACAAAAAGAAAAGCATGCTGCCTTATGTGAATTGATGAACTTAGTGAAAAACTAATTTTGGTGAAATATTTCGAACTTTCTAATAAAAAGAACGCTGATTGCTTTGTATTTTTGTGAGATCTTAGAAATGGTTTCTGTGAAAAGTAATGATGGTGCACAAGAACAACGGACGCAAAATCGATGCATGAAAGAATATCTGAAAAAAAGTATATTATGGATAAAATACAACAAAAACTGAAAAAAGCACGTATAAAGGAAGCAGGAAAAATACTCGAAATTCATGGCTTTGTAACTAAAGTTCTCTGCACATAAAGCAAGCAAGGCAACATGGATGATAATGATAGACAGAGCAGTATGCATGAATGTTCATGTAAACTGGTAACACAACAAAAATGTTTATTTCTGAAGAAATCTGTAAATTTGTGTGTTATGTAAGAATGTTTGTAAATGCATGTCTGGATTATGTCTTTGCATGGCTCTCCCAGAGTAGGCAAATATATATGTATCCTCACACTCCTATGCTTTCCTTTTTATTGTGTTATTTGTATGTCAGTTTTGTGAAATGAAAAGCTGTAGTTTCTGAAATATAAACTGTATTATCTCACATCTCTCCGCTCCAAAACTAAAAAATTTTCAGACAAGTCACTTCTAGTGCTTTTTTTTCTTTTGTTTTGTTCTCCTCTCCTTTTTTCTAGATTAATCAAATCTAAATATCTATCACTGTTGCTTGCTAACTACAGGAATGCTATCTTCTATCTCTCATGGCATATCTCTCTTGCTGAATCTACCAAACCCAAGGAAAATTTTGTTCCTAAAAGCGATTACCTAGATTTCTGTTTCGACAACAGACTTTTTCAAAATTTTCAAAGCATCACAACCATAATTATTTATATTTCGAATTCCCAAACTCACTCCTCACCAAAGTATTTAGAAGTTATTAAAATAGTGGCAGAAGCAATCAACCACATCCATCTTGGAGCAAAAAAAAAGTTCTGTGGCACATTTCCGTGGAAAAAATGCAGTGGGAGGGTTCGCCCTTTTATAAAAAAAAAATAATAACTTCAACACAAAAAAATGTATAGAAATTTTACGGGTCGCTTCCTTGAGACTTTCTCAATGGATGACTGTAGTTTATTTCATGACAACGCCTCCGGTTAGAACGAATTTTTTTGTTGAAAACCTGTGACTGAAAAATGGATACCATATGGTAACAGCGGATACCACATGGTATCACCATGAGCATAGACAATAATATAAATACACACAGAAATGCGTCCAAACATACAGACATACATGACAATTCATGTGTAATGTATCAAAGTATCATGTATGTATGTGTATTCAACATATTTTCATATCAGAACGCATAGGTACATACATACTGGTACACTACGGGTACACACGTATAGATTTTTACGCACATCAAGACATACGACGGTTTTCACTGATACTTACATGCACGTATATGTACTCACACATGCACAGAAACCCCAATATTTGCAGACTAGATGTAAGACATAGTATTGTAAAGCAAAGAAAAGAAGAAAGAATAGTATAGAATAAAAGAAAACTCCGCCTAGACGGCCGCACTGCTGAATGCGTTATCCAACAATACGTGTCCAGCTTGACGTAACTAGACTTCCAGTGTTGTAAACATACATATATATCATGGCAGGTGCTAATATTGCATAGGAGAGCAAACCAGACCAACAGCACGCCTACACATCGAACCCCAGCACTCGTTCATAAATCCCCCTTTCAGACAAGAACAACAAAAGCTCGTATCCAGCAACCACACGCGCATTCAACCTTCCTACACCAATGGCACGTTCAACTATGTTATTCAGTCTTCACAGACGCGTCAAATTGATCGGGCACAACATTAGCCAAGCACAAGGACCAAGAAGCAAACACAACCAGTACTCCTTAACCTGCCATCTTACCTTGCAAAATACTTGTGACGTCGTGACAAACACAGCCCAAAAAGCATCGCAAGAAGTACCAAGGACCATGTCGCTCCTGAACAGTGAAAAAGTAGTATTCCTGAGTCTCCAGCCGAAGGGATTCACGACTCCAAACACCCCCCCTTCACCAACCATTTTTTTTCCCACAGACTGATATTTCGTGGAAATCAATGCGAAAATGGAAATCATACCGAAAATTTCGGGTAATACCATTATATACCGAGTGGGCCGGAATCTCTCTCTCTCTCTCTCTTTGCCTTTGCCTTTGATTAATGAAGTTACTTTTACAAGTGACCTCTGGTCATCCATACAAATCGTTAGCCCGAAGGCCATTGATTTAATTAAGACGGAGACCCTTATAATATCAAGATATTAAAATTATTAAAGTAGCGCTGCAATATATTAAAGTGAATAATAATAATAATAATAATAATAATAATAATAATAATAATAATAATAATTAATAATAATAGTGCTTCTCAGTCAATGGCGAATGCATTTCTGCACATGTGCCTCCATCGTCTCACCCGTGAGGGGAGTACGAAGATTTGACGATAGGCTCTACTGACACCCCCGCAAGGCAGCTCCAAGCCTTCCAGACAGACCAATACGTACGAAGATTTGACGATAGGCTCTACTGACACCCCCGCAAGGCAGCTCCGAGCCTTCCAGACAGACCAATACTTTCAAAGAAAATATTCTTTGAAAATACTGGCACCGACGGGAATCGAACTGGCGACAGGTCCCAGATGGTAGACCTTAACCACTGGGCTATCGCGGTGCCACTAAATAATAATAATAATAATAATAAAAATATATAATAATAATAATAATAGTGCTTCTCTGTCAATGGCTGATGCATTTCTGCACATGCGCCTCCATCGTCTCACCCGTGAGGGGAGTACGAAGAACTGACGATAAGCTCTAATGACGCCCCCGCAAGGGCAGTTCCAACACTTCCAGACGGGCCGGTATGTTCAATGAAAATACTGGTCCAGAAATAGACCGGTATGTTCAATGAAAATACTGGTGGCACCGACGGGAATCGAACTGGCGACAGGGCCCAGATGGTAGAACTTGACCACTGGGCTATCACGGTGTCCATAATAATAATAATAATAATAATAATAATAATAATAATAATAATAATAATAATGATCTTCTTCTTCTTCGTTTTTATTGAGAGAACAATTTTACAATTTGACTCTGGTCTGCCAGCAGAACCAAGGTTCTCCTGTTGCGCCACGTGGAGCTTTCGTGGCCGGCCGAGCTAGAAGACCCGCGCCTGTCGGTCGATGAGCTCTCACTCTCAGACGTCATCTTCCGCGCGGTGGAAGCTCAGCCAGCGCAGCACCCACCCCGGCCGGCCCTGCTGTGCCTAGACCTCGCGGGGTCAATCCGGATAGAGCAGTGTGACCTCGGCCGGCTCGTGCTGTGCCCCCGCCCGCCGTCCAGCGCCCCACCGAAATTCCTGTGTCTCCAGGACTGTCCACAGCTGGAGTCAGTCGAGTTTGAGGATGGCCTGCAGGAGCTGTTCGAGTGGGTAGAGGTGCGGGGGTGTCCGTCGCTCGCGACGCTGTCCTTGCCGCGCGCCCAGGAAACGGACGTCTACCCCGGGCCGCTGCTCTGTCAGTTGGTCACCGGACCCTGCTGGCCCACCGGCGCGGCGCCCGAGGTCTGCACGTGTACGCTGTACGGGCTAGGCTCGGCGCTGACCTCCGTGGAAGGGCCCTGGCCCGACCGGCTGGTGCTGGAGAAAGCGCCCCTGCGCCGGCCGGGCGGTGACGACGACGAGACGCCCGCCGGGAGCCAAGAGCCGTACTTGGAAGTGCGGGGGTACGGCTGCCTCGAGTTGCGAGGGCCCTGTCTGGGGCTCCAGCTGGCTTGGCCCGCGGCAGGCCTGCCGGCCTGGTTCTCTCGCGACCTGCTGCAGTCGACAGAGAGCCAGGCTCCGCTGGAACCGAGCACTCTGCCTGCTAACGTCGTCCTCACGCGGTCGCCGGCCCCGCCGGGCCGGCCGGGCGACCAGGGGGTGCAGCCGTCCCGTGACCGGCAGGCACTGTCGTCCTCGCTCGCACCGGCTACTGCCGCCGCCGCCAACGTGTACCCCTGGTTGCTAGCCGCGGCGGAGTTTCCGCCGGGCTCGGTCAGGCGGCTGGGTTTCTGGTTGGAGCTGCAGCTCAGGCAGGGGCTGGTCTTGTCCGCTCAGGACCTAGAGGCCTGGGCAGGCCTGGGCCAAATGTGGGACGGCGGCCGCGAGCCCCCGTCGTGGCCCGCCGTGCTCAGTGCGTGGACAAGTCTGTGTGGCCCCGGTACTGCGTCCTGGTGGCGCTGGCGCTCTTGTGCGGCCTGGGGGCAATTGCTGGCGGCCCGGCACGGGCGGGGCCGCGCACTCTCGTTGGGCCAGGCGGAGCTCCCCTTGGTAGCCCCCGGCCTGGTAGCCCCCGACCTGGTAGCCCCCGACCTGGTAGCCCCCGACCTGGTAGCCCCCGACCTGGTAGCCCCCGACCTGGTAGCCCGCCAGCTGGCGAAGGCCGTGCTCTCGTGTGCCGAGGACCCAGACCTCTTGCGGGCGGCCTGGGCCGAGCTCCTCTCGCAGCTGGGCGGCCGCGAGCCCTTGCAGAGCCTGTCCCCGGGCCTGCGGTTCCTGGGCACGGTGGCTACCCGCGCGGCAGGCTGGGCTAGGTCCCGGGCCGGCCGGCCGGCCGCCACCGTAGCCCCCGAGTTCCAGCACGCGGGCTGTTGCTTGCTCTCCGCGGCCTTCGGCCCCCACGCCGATGCCCTGCAACAGGCAGTGCGGGGTGAGGTCTTGCACCTCGTGGCGCAGTCCGGCCTGCACGCGACCACTGCACCAGAGGCTCCCGAGTTCCCCGATCTCTTGGCCATCCAGGCGGAAATCTGGACCAGCTTGGGCGGCCAGAGCCCGGGGTCAACCCGGTTCGGCCAGCCGGAGCCACCCCCCCTCGAGCTGGCTGTGTGGAGCAAGAGCTACCAACTCTCGAACCTACCACCGGCGACCGCCGCGGCCCTGCGTTGCAGTGGCCGACAGCTGCATCACCTGACACAGGCCGGCTTGGCACAGCTAGCAGAGAGACGGGACCGTGCACGTACCGAAACCCTGCAGTACTTGTTGGACTGGACGCGCGGCCTGCGCAGCATATTAGCGCTGACTGACCTGCAAGAAAAGTGGCTGGCCTGGCAGGAAGCAGCGTGGCTGGCCGCGCTGGGCCCACCGCGACAGGCTGCCTAGGCCCCCCTTCACCCCCTTCCCTCCCACGGACCACACACCCCCGCACCTTCTTCTCCTCCTTCCCTCTCCCCCCCCCCCGCTCTTCCCTGTACGCAGAGCCGAAGCTGCCTCCTCCTCCCCCGGTTGGAACAGATTGCCCCCCCAGGTGGAGGAAGAAAAGGGGCTGTTACCAAGTAAAGCCCTCGCCGAGACCAAGTGGGCGGACTGCTCCCCCTCGTGTAGTACTGCTCTCCCCCCCCTGTGTAGTATGTCCCAGCGCCCCGACGCTTCTCTCCCGAACTTCCTGTCTCTGTGGGCCCAGGCACAACAAATCGTGTCGCAGCCAGGGGGCGACGCTAGTCTCCAAACGACAGTGACACTGCTCGAGCAGAACTGGCAGAGACAACGCAGGTCGCACAAAACGAACCTGACCCTCGCGTTCGAGGCGGATGCCTCTGGGCCGGGGGCCGCCAAGCGCTGGTCAAAGCTGCTAGCTTGGTTGGTCAACTCCGCGGGCCTGAGAGACCTATGGCAGTACGTAACAACCGTCCGCCTCGATGGCGGTTCGGCACGGCCTTACCAGTTGGTTGTCCCCCCCGAGCTCTTCCTCTTCGCCACCAACGCTACTAAAGTGTTTTTAGCGAATGCCTCTTTCCGGGAGGAAAGGCGGTCGATCGCGGGGCTGACGCTCCCCCCCGACGCCAGTTTCCACCTGCTGCACTGTGACGTAGGCCATCTCGTGCTCAGTGCGCCGCGTCGCTGCGGGGCTGCCGGACCCTCCGGGAGCCAGCTAAAACTTAACATCGCAGATTGCCCTTGCCTGGGGACGGTCACAGCCCTGGCAACGGGGCTTTGCCAGCACGTGTCGGTCGTTGGCTGTCCGGTGCTGGAGCACCTGGTGCTGCCGCGAGCGACGAGGACCACTGTCCAGTCGTGCCCTTTGCTCCGTGAACTAACCATCAACCCCGAAGAGAACCACAGCGTGCAAAGCCCGCCCGTGATCTGTACCCTGGTGGGGCCGGGGCCCGCCCAGCTGACAGTGTCGGGGTCGTGGCTCGACGAGTTGCGCTGGGAGGGTTTGCCTGCAAACTGGCGCTGCCACCTGTCCGTGGCTGGCTACCGGCGGTTGGGCTATCTGTTGGCAGCCGGAGTCACGGAGGGCCCAGACCACGGCCAGGTGAAGATAGAGTGGCGGGCGGAAGCTTTGCCTGCGTGGTTCCGCTTGCAAGTGGTCAAGCCCCCCGCGTTGGACGTCAGCTGCAGTCCCGCAATTCCTCGCTGCGGGGTCTCTGCCCGGACCGAGAAGGAAGCCAGGACTACGTGGCTGGCTGGGCCCGCGTCGACTGCCAGCGAGCGGCTCGACCTGGCTGTCGCCGCCGCCTATTTCTGGTTGGTTCAAGGGGCCCTGTTTCCGTCGGGCTCGCCGTGGCGGCTGGCCTTCCTGCTGGGCCTGTTCCTTGACTACGGCCTGGTGGTGTCTGAGCCAGAGTTTGAGCGCTGCGTCCAGTGGCTGCGGGCACGGGCTCCCGACACGGCCTCCTCCTGGCACACCCTCTTACAGGCCCGTAGCCACCACTATGTGCAATACAGTCTGCGGCACCGTTCAGGCCCAGGGGGTCTACGGCTGTTACTCTTAGCTGGCCAGCACGGGGACCCGAACCTGTGGCGGCTGGTACTAGGTGGCCGGCCTTACCCACGCGGCCAGACACCGGCCCAAGTCACGGAGCACGTGACCACCGCTGTGAGCTCCTGCGTGGAGGACGTCCGGATGTTGCGCGACGCCTGCCTCCACCTGTGCCAGTGCCTGCGTAGCGGCGCCAGTGACCCCCCTCCACTGGCCACCCCCGAAGAGCGTTTTCTGGGCGCCGCCTGCGAGGCCGGCGACGCCGGCGCCAGCGACGTTGCCGGCGACGCCAGCGACGCCGCCGTTCGGGCCCGCGCGCTCTTGCTCCGCGGCTGGCGAGAAGCGGGATCTCTGTTGATCCGAGCGGCGTTCGGGCCGGACGCCCCCGGCCAGGGGCGGCCGTCGGTACGCGAGGGCGTACTTTCTGTGCTAGCCCAGTTCCTGCAGGAAAAGCGCCCGGCCGAGCCCGCCTGGCAACGGCAGCCGGTGACGGCTGGCACTATCTCGCCGGCCGACGCGGCGGCGCTGCTTTGTTGCCTACACTGCCTGTGGCCTTTCCGAACGGCCCCGGCCGTCGTCCGACGGGCACCCCGCTTTCCTCACCAGCTGGTGTAACAAGAAATTGTGCCTCCTGGACGCTTTATTCGAGTACAGTGTTCCCGGCCTAAGTAGAACTAGCGCGCTGGTCCGGCAGGCTCATGATTCGTCGTCCTCCCGTGAAGCACACAATCAGTCAATAAAGGCATTTCCCACTGGAGGCGAGGCAGCCCCTGCCGGAGCCGGAGTAAGCCGTCGACGCTTAGCCGTTCCGCGAACAGCCGCAGGTCTACCAGCCACGTCAGCCGGCTAAGTGACTCCACTACTTGGTCTCCGTCGCTCACCCCCAAGCTCAGCACCCGCAGGTGGGGCAGTTGTGCCAAGGTCGCTAGGCCGTGGGCCGTGAGCAGAGGGGACGCTGAACGAGGTGGCTTGCGGCACAGGTGGAGATCCCGGAGGCTCTCCTGGAGGCTCTTGGCCTCCAACAGGGCTGCTAACTTGGTGTCATCAAGCCTGACACCTGACAGGTCCAGGCGCCGGAGTCTGGGGCAGCACTTGGCTACCTCGCGTAGGTGGCTGGGTTCCAGTGATTGCCACTCCCCCAAGCTCAGCTCCTCGAGGTTCTTGAGCGCCGACAGGTGGCGCAGCCCTTCGAGGCCAAGCAAGCGATGACAGCCTGTCAGATCCAACCGCCGCAGCTCCGACAGCTGCCGCAAGACCGGCCACAGCGTTGCATCTATATCCGAATTATGGGCTAGAGACAGCTCCTCGAGGGTCGCCGCTTGTTTCTCTACCAAAGAGGCCAGCCCCCCCCGTAGTCGAGCGTCTATTTCCGCTTGGTCAAAACCAGTGTAGACATTAGCATAGGCGCCGGTTATTGCCAGCCGCCGGAGCCCCTTTATGGGTCGGCTAAATAATTCCAGTGCTACTCTTTCTGGCAGACCACGGCAGGCCAGCGCCTGCACCGGTGAGTGTAAGCTTCCCAGGCGCCGCACACCCTGCGTGGTCAGCTGTCTTCGGTGTGTTTCCTCTCTCCAGGGCGCCACACGTACGAACTTGCTTTCGAGACGAAGGGACAACGACCGTACCTTGTTGCACAGTGAGTTCAGCTGGTCGACGATGTCCTCAGTCAGGTCTGACAGCTCCAGGTCTAGTTCTGTGATCTGAAAACACCACAGCTCAGGCGGCAGCGAGAACAGCTTGGTTTCGTCGACACGGACCCGCTGGATAGGCACGCCCGCTCGGCTCCAGACCGGCCCCCAGAGCTGCAGCAGCTTGGCCGGCAGCTCTGCGCCCAGGCTCATTTCCGGGCAAGAGTACCGGGCCCAAAAGCCGGGGGTGGCTTGCAGATTTCGCTGTTCGCTCGTGGCGCACGCCAGAACCGCCAGGTCGGACAGCTTCAAGTAGCCCGTGACACGACTCCACACGTGGGCCCCCACGGTCGGGGGGAGAACGCCGTCCATGGGGCGGACGACCGGCTAGCGGGGCCTGGCGGAAGAGGGCTAGTAGCTCACTTTAGGGCTGTGTCACCGCCGCGCACGCCAGAGCTGAGCCAGCCGGCCCGGGCGGAGCGGGGGAGGCAGAGGGGGGGGAGGAAGGGGGGGGGGCGGGGGGTTACTAACCGCCCGTTGCACACGCACGGGCGGGCCCAGAGCACAGGAGGGGCTCGTCGTCCGGCCGGCACCGGCTGCCTGGTAGGCTCGAGGGGGGGGCAACCCCACACCAGTCAACCCTGCTCGGTCTTGCTTGCTTGCTTGCTTGCTTGCTTTATTCAGACTGGCCGGTTCCGTACGCACACACACACAATTCCACCCCCACCTCACCTGTCTACCCTGCCTAACCTCCTCACCCGGCGGCTTGCCGCCCGTGGTCCAGCGCGCTCCCGGCCGAAGCTAGGGCAGCGTGACCCGCGTGTCGTGGCGGTCGCCCCCACTGACGAGGTCCTGCCAGGACGAGGACGTGTCTAGCAGGAGCCTGTCCTGCGGGGCCGGGCCCGGGGAGGCGTCGTGGTCGAACTCGCCCGGCAGCGACCGGTGGCGGTGGCTGAGCGTGCCTTCGTCGGCCTCGCTGTCGTCCCCGAGCGCTTCCTCGGCCCCTGCGTCCGCCTCGTCATGGTACGCACCGGGCAGCGGCCCCTCGTCCGCCACGTACACCTGCCCCCCGCCCGGCGCGCGGGAATGGGCGCGCTCGGGGGCGGACTCGTCGAGCGGCAGCTGGGCGCGGCCCCAGCAGGCGCGGTGGTACAGCGTGCGGTGGACGCCCACGCAGCACCCCACGCACAGGCAGCACAGCAGCAGGGCGGCGCCGGCCAGCACCAGCACCCCGCGGCTCACGACGAAGCCGGCGAACTGGAACAGCGGCACGCGCAGCCACTCCTCCAGCTTCTGCAGGCCGCCCCGGCCGCCGCCACCGCCGGGCTGGGCCCCGGGCTCCGCGGGGCCGGCGGGTGCCGGCGGCGACCCCGGGCCGGCCACGATGTACAGCTCGAAGAACTCGGTCTGGCCCACGTCCGACAGCGCATCCGCGTTCTGCAGCACGGAGCGCCGGCGGGGTGGGGCGGCGGGCGCCGCCTCCGGTTGCTGCATGCGCGCTAGCAGGGCCTGCGGGTCGTCCCACAGCCGGCGCTCCACGAGCTCGCGCGTCCACTGCCCGGGCTGGGCCGGCCGGACCGGCTGCTGCAGGTGGCGGCGGCGGCGCCCGGCGCTGGGGGCGAGCTGGTACGCGACGCCGGCGCGGAACGAGACCTGGACGCCGATGGAACTCTCGTTGTAGTCGGGCACGCTCAGGTTGGCGCAGAAGGCCACGACGTTGCTGGGCGTCTGCGTCGTGTTGAGCACGTCCAGCTCGCTCACGGTGTAGCTCTGGTTGTTGAGCGTAAAGACCACCGAGCCCGCGCTGGGGTCGAGCGCCACGTCCTCCACCACCAGGCCCGAGTCCGACAGCACGTAGCCGATGAAGCACAGGCGCACCCGCCCCGTGGACTGGTTGGAGGCAGCGTAGAAGACCGTGGTGGCCACGATGTCGCCGCCCCGCACCTGCTGGTAGTCGGCGAGGCTCGCGAGCAGGGCGCGCGCGTACGACTCGTTCACGGGCACGATGCCGCCGTTGAGGCTGTTGCTGGCCAGCTCCAGGGAGCAGAACTCCTGGGCCACGAACGACAGTTCCACCTCCTGCCACGCCCGCGTCGTGCAGCCGCCGTCGATGTCGCTCAGGGCCTGCGTCATGTGCGCGCAGTCCAGGTCGTGCGGCACGAGCAGCGTCGTCTGCACGGGGTCGCACGCGTCGATGCTAAAGGTCGCGACGTAGCGCTGGAAGCAGCGGCCGCCGTACTGCGCCAGGCGCCCGGCCGGGTCGGCGCCGCAGTTCTGGTCCGCCGCCGCGCCCCGGGCCACGGCGGCCTGGCTGACGTTGCCGCTCAGCGTCAGGCCGTGGGAGCCGTTGTAGCTGCTGACGTACGGGAAGTTGGTGGCCAGCACGTAGTCGACGGTGCCCGTGAAGTGCGTCGTCGAGTTGCCGACGCGCGCCACCGTGTAGCTCAGCACCAGCGACGCCAGCCGCGGCGCGGCGTAGGCGGGCAGCACCTCGAACATGTACGTGCAGCGCTCCGGCTGCACGTTGGGGGCCAGCGCCTGGTCCGCCACCTGGAAGCTCACCGTGTGCACGCCGGGCGCGAAGGCCCAGCCCGCGTGGAACGCCTCGTCCGTGCCGTACGCGCTCTGCATTACGCCCGCGCCGGCCCGCACCACCGTCGCGTTGGTCGTCAGCGACGCCTGCCACCGTTGTCGACGGCGAGCCCCGCCAGGCCCGTGTAGAAGCTGTTGGTCGGCAGCGTCGTCTGCGCCTGGCCCGGCTGCGGGATGCGCACCGTGCGGTCGTTCCAGCCGGGCTGCAGCGCGGGCGGGCAGTCCACGAAGCGCGGCGGCGTGTCGTCCACGGCGCGGAAGCTGAGGCTGCACGTGCGCACGTTGCCCGCCTCGTCGTCCACCGTCAGCGACCGCGGCAGCGTGGTGTCGGCGTTCACCGTGCCCGGGCTCACGACCGCCGAGCCGTTGCGGCCGCCGCCGTACGTGGCGCTCAGGTACAGGTCGTCGCCAAAGTGCAGCCCCACGTCCGCAAACGTGCAGCGGTCCGTGAAGTTGTCGAGCGCGTCGCACGTGCTCGTGTAGCGCACAAACTCGGACGCCGGGCAGTCGTAGAAGACGGGCGGCTGCGAGTCCTGCAGGTTGCAGAGGAAAGTAAACACCACCTCGTTGCCGCTCTCGTCGGCGAAGCGGCCCGTGAAGGCGTTGGTGCCGAGCCGCAGCTCCTGCTGCTGCCAGTACGCGATCTCGGCCAGCCGGTACGCGAGCTGGTTGAGCTCGGCCGTTACCGTGGTGCGCTGGCCCCGGCCGGCCCAGTAGGCCACGAGCCCCTGCGCCTCCTGGAAGACCAGGTCCGCCACCGTGGCCGGCGTCGCGGTCGCGTTCTGCGGCACCGTGGCGAGCCCGCGCGGAACGCGTGCATGTTGAAGGCCGCCGCGATCGCGGCCCAGTCCGCCGGCCGGAGCGTCTGGTTGTTGATGCTGGCGGACGCGAGCGCCACCTGGTCCCGCGCGTAGAAGGGCAGGTACGGCGGCTCGCCCGCGCTCGGCGGCACGAGCTGCGGCCACAGCACGTTCAGGTCCAGCCCGGGTAGTAATGGCGCGCGCGGTGCGAGATGTTGGTGTCGGCGTCGGCGGCGTAGCGCGACTGCAGCACGTGGAGCGTCGTGACGGGCCCGTCCAGCGCCGAGCTCTGGCCCTGCACCTGGTTGTAGTCCCAGGCCCCGGCCGTGCGTCGGGCCGTACAGGTACGGGTACAGGTCGTCCACGAGCCGGAACTCGCACGTGTCCAGCACCTGCTGGTTGCCGGACGTGTCGGTGACGGACCAGCCGGCCTGGAAGCTCGCGGGGCCGTTGCTCGGCAGGGCCACGGGCACCAGGTAGCCGGCGGCCTCGAGCCCGGCCGACAGCACGGGCTGCAGCGTCAGCCCCGCGCAGCCGCCAAAGTGGTTGTCGGTGCAGTTCGGGCACGGCGCGAACGGGTTCGCGGCCGCGCCGCCGTCCACGGCGCACACGCCCGGCAGCACGATGGGCGCGGCCAGGCTCGCCTGCACCTGGACCTGGTCGCCAAAGGACCAGCGGCCGGCGGTGGCGTCCCAGGCCAGGTCGCGGTCGTACGAGTAGTACTCGCTCAGCCGCAGGTCCGTGGTGGGCGCGGGGCACGCCAGCACGGGCGCCGAGGCGTCCAGCAGCGCGAAGCGCAGCGTGCACTGCGTCGACAGGCCCGAGTGGTCGTCGTACGCCGTGATGCGCGCCGTGAGCTCGTACGGCACGCGCGAGATCTGCAGCAGCGGTAGCGTCTGCGTGTAGTTGGTGTAGTTCTGGCCCACCAGCACCTCGTACGTGAAGCTCAGCGCCGGGTCCGAGTTGTCGGTCGCCGCGTACCACGCCGTCAGGTCCAGGTCGTAGCCCGCCGTGCCCACGCTGATGTTCTGCACCTGCCCGGCGGGGCACACCGTGAAGACGGGCGCCTGGTCGTCCAGCACCCGCACGTCGAACTTGCACGACCCCGTGTTGCCGTACGTGTCAGTGTACGTGCGCACTAGCGTGTGGAAGGCGTCCGGCCCCGTGTACGCGAGCGGGTCGGCCAGCGCGTACGTGGTGACCACGGTCGCGTCGAAGTTGTCGGTCACCGTCACGTTGGGGGACGTGCCGCTCCGGTACCCGAGGCCCGGCAGCGTGTTCACCGTCAGGTCCGGGCACGTGAGCACGGGCGCGTCCACGTCGCGCACCTCGACGTACAGCACGCACGGCACCGGCGGGTTGCCGCTCGAGTCGGGCTCCGCAAACACCAGCGTCGTGGTGCCCACGTAGAAGCGGACCGCGTCGCTCGCGTCGTACAGCGGCAGCTGGAGCGTGGCGGCCAGCAGCGCCGGGTCGAAGCCGATCTCGCGCGACGCGTCCGTCTCGTCCACCAACAGGCGCCGGCGGTAGCCGGCCAGCACCGAGTAGTTGCGGCCCGGGTCGTTGCCGTACGTGGCCGTGGGCCCCGTCGCGTTGCTCGTGTTGGCGAGCGCGCACGTGACGACGGGCGGCACCACGTCCAGCGCCGTCACGAGCCAGGTGCAGCCGGGGTCCGTGAAGTTCCCGTCGCCCACCGCGCGCACCGTGACGCTCGTGGTCCGCGCCGCCAAGAAGTGGCCCTCGGCCAGGCTGGTCTCGTTCAGCCACAACGCCGTGGGCACGCCCGTGGACACGAGCCGCAGGTCGGCGAACGTGGTGCCGGGGTTGAGCTGCACGCGCCCGCCCACGAGCGTCCAGGCTGCCGGCGCCCAGCTGCAGGCGCTGGCGCTGTTGTTCACGACAATGGTGCTCGTGTCCAGGCACTGCAGCAGGTTGCCGGCGGCCGACGCCGGCACGCCCAGCACCACCACGCCCGTGCGGCACACCGTAAAGGTCCAGCACGACGTGGCCGGGTCGTAGGTGGCCTCGCCGCCCGCGCAGTACGCGTCCGTCTGCGCCAGCGTGCTGTTGTCGGCCGCCAGCACAAAGGCCGCCAGCTGCTGGCTGGCGTTTTGGAAGTCGCAGGCGCACACGCGCAGCTGCAACCACCGCGCGGGGTCGGCCACGTCCTGCACCACGTTCGTCGTCAGGTACCACTCGAACACGAGCTGCTCGTCCGGGAACAGCAGCGCCCGCTGCACCTGCGTGGCGTTGAAGCGCACGTAGGGCGAGCTGCTGGTGTTGCGCTCCCAGTGGCGGTAGCTCACGTGCCGCGTGCCGAGCCCGTTGGGCACCACGTAGAAGTCGGTGTACGCGGAGCCCCGCACGGCCGTGAAGTCGGGCTTGAGCGCGTCCACCGTCCACGCCGTGCCGGGCGAGCCAGGCAGCGACAGAGTGACGGCGCCCGCCGCGCACTGCGTCCCCTGCAGCTGGCTGGTGTCGAGCGTGCACGTGGCGCCCGCCGCGCAGGCCCGCAGGCAGCCGCCCTGCGGGTCGGGCACGTAGCCGGCGCCGCACGTGCAGTCGGACGCGCAGCCGGGGCTCTCTGGGTGCGGGTTCAGCTCGCAGGCATCGGCGGGACCGTGCGCCCCGTAAAAGTCCAGCAGGCCGTCACCGCAGTAGCTGGACAGCGTGACGACGGTCTCGCACGTGGCCGACACGGGCGAGTACGGGCTGTTGTCCGAGCCCGTCGAGTACAGCGTGAAGGGCGAGTCGGCAAAGCTCAGCCACGCGATGGCGGCCGGGTCGGGCGCGTAGCTCGTGTCGTTGTAGGCGCAGTTGTCGGTCGGGGGCGCAAAGCAGCCCGCGAAGCCCGCCACGGTGCGCAGCTGCACCGTGCAGGCCGGCTGGCAGTGCACGACGGGCGGCTCGCGGTCCTGGGCGTAGTAGCTGACGAGGCAGCTGGCGTTGTGGCCCGCCTGGTCCGTGGCGACGGCCACGCACTGCACGGCCAGCGACAGGGCGCTGCCGCCGCCCCCCGCGCCCAGCTGCGCCAGGCGGCGGCGCGCCGCCCCGTCACCGGTGCACTCGACCACGACCTGCACGGGCCCCTGCACGTCCGAGCTGGTGTAGTTGACGCCGAAGCCGTCTGCCGTGGTCGGCAGCACGCCGCACGCGCCGGGGTCCATCGCGACCAGGTAGCTGGCGCTGGCGTTGCCGTTCGGCACGGGGCCCAGGTGGCCGTTGGCGCCGCAGCTCAGCGACGGCGCCTGGATGTCGTTCACGAACAGGCGGCGCGTGCACACCGCCCAGTTGCCGGACGGGTCCACCGCCGTGTACGTCACGTTGTGCTCGCCGTACGACAGCCACTGGCCGAAGCCGTAGCTCGGCGACACGCTGAGGTACTCGCGCGGGCCCGTCGTCGCCAGGTCGGCGTTGAGGACCGCGTTGTCGCGCACGCGCCGCAGCCCAAAGTCCGGCCACAGCTCGTCGCTGCCCGTGTGGAGCCAGAACTGAGCCGAGCCGACGGGGATGCTGACCTCGGTCCGCGCGCCGCCCTGCCACACCCCCCCTGGCAGTCCAAGAACACGGGCGGCGTCACGTCCACCACCGTGAGCGCCAGCACCAGCTGCTGCGGCACGGGCGCCGACAGCGTGGGCGTGGGCGGCCGCGCGCTCAGGTTGTACTGCCAGAAGCCCGCGTCCGACACCGTGAGCGTCACGTGCGTCACGCCCGGGTACAGGTACAGCCAGTCGGTGGCGCGGCCCGCCAGCGTGCGCGTGTACGTGGTGGTGCCGTTGACGAGGGTCTGGTTGGCGCTGGCCGCATAAAACCCCTCGTACGCGTCCAGGCACTGGTACTGCAGCCCGCCGCTGCCGCTGCTCTGCTGCGCCTGGCGGCGCCGCTGCAGCCACGACAGCGCCGGGTCCGGCGGCGACGCGGGCCCCGCCAGCTCGCCGGCCGACACGCCGTACCGCACCTGGGCCTCGCCCGCCGTCAGCACCGGCTGCGGGTCGCGCACCTCGTAGTCCACGAGGCACGCGGCCACGTTGCCGTGGTCGTCGTAGGCCGCGTAGCCCATGCGCAGCGACCAGCCGTACGGCAGCGGCCGGAGCGAGCCGAAGCCCGCGTTCGCCTCGAACAGCGCACGCAGGCGCAGCGAGCCGGCCTCCGCCGCCGCCAGCCCGCCGCCCGCCACGCCGCCCGCGCCCGCCGCGGCCGCGTGGGTCGCGTACAGGTCCCGCGCGGCCAGCGCGTAGCCCAGGTCGCAACCCCACAGCCACACCCAGTAGCCCCAGGCCGCGTACCCGGCGCCCGCGGGCGCGACGCAGAAGGTCGCGTTGCCGTTCTCGGTCGGGTAGCAGCCGGCCGACACGGCGCCGAGGTGGTCGGAGCGCAGCTCGTCCGGCGCCGTGCCGTTGCAGCCCGCGGGGCCCCTGATCGTCACCACCGTCGCGCCGTAGCTCTGTGACCCGTTCACCTCCGGCACCACCTGGTACCAGTGGTCGGCGTACACCGGCAGCTGCACGCACGTCCCCCCGGGCGTGGACACGGAGTCGCTCGCCAGCCACTCCTCCGCCGACCCCGGGCAGGCGCCGCGGCCGGGCTGCGTGCGCTGCACCACGCGCAAAAAGTCGTGCGCCGTC